>BLSH010462490.1:516411-532816 GCA_018402905.1 Glandirana rugosa | reverse complement strand
GGAACTGGGTATCTCTTTAATCCATCGATCCAGTAGTCACATAGCAATCCCAACATATGATGATGCAGATATTGGAGCCATAGACATTACCATTACTTCTTTGATGTATTGCACTACTTTTTTAATAAATTATACCATGAACGGTTTTACACTATGTGGAGGCTTCTTTAATTTCACGACCCCTTGGATTTGATATGGATTGCTGTTCCGAGGAGGGAAGATCCGATTGGTAATCTACATGTCTATGGCTCCAATATCTGCATCATCATATGTCGGGATTGCTATGTGACTACTGGACCGATGGATAAAAGCGATACCTAGTTCCCGCTGACAGTGTTTCCCTTGCTTGCTGGAGTTTATGTGCCTGTTAAAGCTAGCATTTTGTGCCTAACAGTATTATATTTCAGTGGTGGATTTCATATTATTGGTGTTTGGATTGCTACAGGCTCCTGATTGCACCTATTGCTCCTCCACATGCAAAATACTAATTTTGGACTCTATATATATATGAACTTTATTGTTAACGCTCTATGCACTGAGTTGATTATAGTATCATACACTATATCTACTTACACACATTATTTGATTGTAAGATATGCACTATATATATTTATACACTTTGTTTTGATTTAGGAATCTCTGTATTGGCACAGTGATCACTCCCTGTGCACGGTCATATTTAATTTCAGTTTGATGGAATACTGGCGTAGCGCTACACGTTAAGTTATATATGGCTGTACAATGTTTGATTGTTATGTTAGCAGGTAGCACTTTTTTACTCACATAGCGCAGTAAAAACTAACCTCGTTACTTGATGACTGAAGATGCTTGCTCTTGCATACAATGGGATTTTTTTCTGTGCTTGTATAGCAAGCATTCAATGAAAAAGTATTTCCTATTTAAAAGGAATGGTTTTAGTAAAACGGGAGCTGTGACTGCTAACGTTTTTGAAATTTCAAGCTCAAAGCTAGCTATTTTCTTCGCTACTTGATGAGTCACCATCATAGAAAATGCATGTACATATCAGGTATGAGTCCCCTAATAAGCACATGTTCGTTCCATGAGAGTAATTCCCTTATATTGATGGCACACCTGGGGGCATGCGTCTCTAAAATGAAATTGTCAATGGCAGCGACATCTTTATGTCCTCATATTATGTTTAAACATATTTTATTAAATGATGTAAGCCAAGCATCTTTCTGGACGCCTTTTTTTAATTTATTTTTTAAGATGGCTGTAGGCAGGTATACAATATTTAAAAAGGCAGGCAACTGGCAGTTGTAGGTGCATACATCCACCATCAATAAGCAAACATAGGCCTACATTCTAGCGTGGTGAAGATCAAAGGGATAAAGCCCAGTCAGATGATCAACTATATCATTTTTATCAATTACAGAATAAGGTTAGAAAAGGACTAGTGTCGGACCACTTCGGATTATTTGTACTAACAAACTTAAATATATCAAATATGTAATGATTAAAATCACATTTCTTAATTGAAGGACACAGGCATTCAGAAGTTGGGTAAAACTGCCCCATATAGGAGTCTGGGGCAAAAAGAAAGCATAAAAACCAACCCCTCCTCTACTCAATATGCCTCAGTTTTTAGTTTGTGTCCTAGGAGGGCCGAACACCTTTTTTTTAGCTCTGCTTTTAGTGTAGGACACAGGAATTGATTTGTAGAGTATGAGTTTTATGCTGCTACCTTCAAATGATTGGACAATAATGAAAAAGGTTGGCTGGGACCACTCCCCAGTGTATCCATTTAAACCCTCTCCACTTGAGTCTGTTTTTTTTTTTTTTACTGTCCCCCAAGGGATGGTCCCCTTCTCCGGTTGGAGATCTTTATCTTAGTCTGCTTTAGAAAAGGTATACATAGAAGGGAATGAAGAGGACTCAGAAGCAGCATAAGAGGAGTCCTTAGAAGATTTCTGACCCCCTAGGCTTACAGCATTGTGCAATATGCTTGCCAGTGTTGATATGCTCACTTCAGAGATGCATAAAAGCCTCAGAATTAATTATTTTCCATCTCCTCCATCCATGCCCCCTTGGGTACTAAGAGACCCGCTAAGTCTACAAAGACATGTTAATGAACGAATAGAATAGGCATTCTGTCAGTGGCGGCCCATCCATTAGGGGCGCATGGGCGCAACCCCCTATCCATGCGTCCAGCCCCCTGATCTACATCCAGGACGCTGGACGCATGGATTCCAATGCGGTGGTGTTTTTTTTTTAAGCACGTGATTAAAGCCAGAGGCTCTAATAGACCCCTGATATCTCACCAAAGCCCTCCCAACAGGGTTCCTAAAAAATAATAAAAATACAATTGTAAAAGAAATAAAATGAAATGGTAAAAAAATTTAAATAAAAATTTCAAACTACTGACACCAGTGAGGGAACTATCGGGATTGCAAAGGTTTCAATTGTGACCGGGCCCTGGCATTTCACCATCATGGGGAGACCTGAAGATGGCAGAACTTGTGAAAGGGTCCCGCTGCAGGATCGTAATAAAGAGACCCGCGATGGGAGTAAAGGGCCCCAGGATCAGTGGGAAGAGGGGAGGTGAGTACTGCTGCTCCAGGTGAATGGGTTCTGCCAAGGCGGACCCCAATGAGTGCTTGCCACGGCTCGTCTCCATCTGGCAATGTAGAAAAAGGAACAACTGCACCTCAAAGGAAGTCCGAAAAAGTATCTTCGTTGATTGAAGCATCAAATGAGCTTGGTCAGGATGAACCAGGTCAAAGGCAGACGGGTTTCACACTTAACAGTGCTTATTCATTGCAAACAAATTGATGCTTCAATAAACGAAGATACTTTTTCGGACTTCCTTTGAGGTGCAGTCGTTCCTTTTTCTACAGTGGGAAGAGGGAGGACCCTGGCCAGGGGGGCCCTTCATAATTTCTTGCACCGGGGCCCTGAAGGTTGTAGTTATGCCTCTGCTTCTACCTCCTCAAATGCAGAGCACCTCAGTGTTCTATCCAAGCTTCGTCTGCTAAGCTAGAAGAACTCTGGGAATTCAGGTCACAGGGTATCTAGATGACATTGGAATTGGTCATCTCCAGTTCAGCAATCCGCAAATGTCTACAGGGACTATTTAGATATTTAAGGCATTCTGTTGGGTTATCATCTTACAAAAATCCACTCTTCAACCTTTCCTACACGCAGAGTATTTGGGTCTTATTCTAGACACAGCACAAATAAGTCTTTCTTCTAGAAAACAAACTATTTCCTCTCAGATCTCATGCTAGAACCCTGAAAGCAAAGAAACATCCCTCTAGGACATTCTCCTTAAACTTCTGGGCCTCATGGTGAACTCCTTCAAGGCTGTTCCATTCACCCAATTTCATTCAAGGCCTCTCCAACACAGTATCTTGTTAAGGAGCAAACATGCTCCTCTCTCAACTTACAGTACACATGGCTCCTATTCATCCAAGTAAGGATCTCCCTAGCTTGGTGAATTTCCAACTCTGCCTTGACAATGTGTTGATCTCCTGGTCACTTCAAAACCGGCCAGACATGCTTTCTCAAGGCCCCCTGACCCATTCTGCTTCTCTGACTTTCTCTGTCACTGCCTTTAAAGGCATGGCTGTTGAATGTCAAACCTTTATTTCCACATGGCTAAAAGCAAGGAAAGCCATTTCCAGAAAGATCTATTATCGGACCTGGAAATCCTTGTTTGCCTGGTGTGAACATAAGCACTTCAGTCCCAGAGATTACTCTGTGCCTCACATTTTTGCTTTCCTGCAATCAGGGCTTGACCAGAACTTGGCCTTATGCACTCTTAAGGGGCAGGTTATAGTCTTGTCCATTTTTTTAATTGTTACCTCTTTGAAAAGCTTTTGCATGCTTTGCAGCAGTGCACACTGTCTGGATGTGGCCAGAGACATTATGTAGTCTACCTCAAAGCTACAGTTTCTGTTAGGAAGACTGACTCACAGGGCTGTCTTTAATGCAAGGCAAAAGGGGCAGCTGCCCTGGGCCTTGTCATTGTTGTGGGGCCCAAAGCAGCTGCCTGTGTGTGATGTGTGCAGAGGTAGGCAGAGAAGGAATTACAGTTTGGGGTTCACAGGTGAGCAAGGAGGGGATGTATAGAGGTAAGGAAGGTGGGTACAAAGATAAGCAGAGGAGGTGAGAGTTAAAGGGGGGAGGGTTGGAGTGGAGAGGATGGGGGACATTTGGGGTGCAGAGGTTAGCAGTGGTTTTAGGAGGCAAAGGTGTACTGACAAGGTGGATAAAGATGGAGGTCACGTGTAGGGCAGCCCATTCATTTCAATGAGCTGCTCTATGCGCTACAAATACAGAAGAAAGTCCCTAACCCTTTTTCAAAATCACACGGTACCACAGTACATGTCAGCAGATGTCTTTAAGGCAAGGCAAAAGGGGCAGCTGCCCTGGGCCTTGTCATTGTTGTGGGGCCCAAAGCAGCTGCCTCATACTTGCCAACTATCCTGGTTTAAATTCCCTTGTCCCTTTAGTCCTGTGCTGTGTCCCGATATCTCAGTGTGAAGTGCTGCTACTAATGCTGCCCAGCTCTGCCCTATTGTGTACAGGTAATTCACCTTCAACCCTATGTTTACATATAAATAACCGGCATTAATATGTAAATAGTGGCGACATTCATATGTATTTTAAATAGTGGTGGCCGGTGGCATTCATATGTAAATAAAAGCGGCATTCATATGTATATCATACCCCCCTGAGGTCATATCCACCATCACCTATACTGAATGCTGCCCACTGGGGAGACAAAGGGGCATGCTTGAAAGTCCTACCTGCAACTGTGGTCATTAAGCTTAACATCAGCCTGTTCTACAAAGGTAAGCAAATTGGTGGGGGTGAGGGTAGTGTGAGGTGTGCAGAGGTAGGCAGAGAAGGAATTACAGTTTGGGGTTCACAGGTGAGCAAGGAGGGGATGTATAGAGGTAAGGAAGGTGGGTACAAAGATGAGCAGAGGAGGTGAGAGTTAAAGGGGGGAGGGTTGGAGTGGAGAGGATGGGGGACGTTTGGGGTGCAGGGGTTAGCAGTGGTTTTAGGAGGCAAAGGTGTACTGACAAGGTGGATAAAGATGGAGGTCACGTGTAGGGCAGCCCATTCATTTCAATGAGCTGCTCTATGCGCTACAAATACAGAAGAAAGTCCCTAACCCTTTTTCAAAATCACACGGTACCACAGTACATGTCAGCAGATGTCTTTAAGGCAAGGCAAAAGGGGCAGCTGCCCTGGGCCTTGTCATTGTTGTGGGGCCCAAAGCAGCTGCCTCATACTTGCCAACTATCCTGGTTTAAATTCCCTTGTCCCTTTAGTCCTGTGCTGTGTCCCGATATCTCAGTGTGAAGTGCTGCTACTAATGCTGCCCAGCTCTGCCCTATTGTGTACAGGTAATTCACCTTCAACCCTATGTTTACATATAAATAACCGGCATTAATATGTAAATAGTGGCGACATTCATATGTATTTTAAATAGTGGTGGCCGGTGGCATTCATATGTAAATAAAAGCGGCATTCATATGTATATCATACCCCCCTGAGGTCATATCCACCATCACCTATACTGAATGCTGCCCACTGGGGAGACAAAGGGGCATGCTTGAAAGTCCTACCTGCAACTGTGGTCATTAAGCTTAACATCAGCCTGTTCTACAAAGGTAAGCAAATTGGTGGGGGTGAGGGTAGTGTGAGGTGTGCAGAGGTAGGCAGAGAAGGAATTACAGTTTGGGGTTCACAGGTGAGCAAGGAGGGGATGTATAGAGGTAAGGAAGGTGGGTACAAAGATGAGCAGAGGAGGTGAGAGTTAAAGGGGGGAGGGTTGGAGTGGAGAGGATGGGGGACGTTTGGGGTGCAGGGGTTAGCAGTGGTTTTAGGAGGCAAAGGTGTACTGACAAGGTGGATAAAGATGGAGGTCACGTGTAGGGCAGCCCATTCATTTCAATGAGCTGCTCTATGCGCTACAAATACAGAAGAAAGTCCCTAACCCCTTTTCAAAATCACGCGGTACCACAGCACATGTCAGCAGATGCGTGAAGGTGTCATTAACAATTGATGGCACTGCTGTGTATCTGCTAAGGGGCAGCATGTTTCTGTGGTGTCAGGAAAGCGACTTTGCGTTCTCCAGTCATGGTGTGCAGGCAGTGAGGAGATCATGTGCTATAACCTCTAACAACCAATCAGTGAGCAGTAATTATGTGCAGTAACCTCTAGCAACCAATCAGTGAGCAGTATTGATGTACAGTAATCTCTAGCAAGCCATCAACCGCAGAAATCATGTGCTGTAATTTCTAGCAACCAGTCAGTAAGCAGTAATGATATGCTGTAACCTCTGGCAAGCAATTGCAATCACTGCCTGATCTGATTCAGTAAACGGATTTTGAGTCTAGCTGCTATTTATTGTATGTCTCAGAGCAGGTGGAGAGCGAAGTTGCATGGGGGGCCCAAGAAAATGTGTGCCCAGGGTCCAATCCATATTAAAGATGGCCCTGCTGACTCATTTAGTCCTACCCTCAGAACCTCAGAAGAGACATCTTTGTTCAAGATCCACCATTGCTAGGCGGATAAGACAACTAATTTCAAAAACGTACACCCTAAAGGACACAGCAGCTCCTGCATGAAAACATGTTCTCGCTCCTAGATTGATAGGTGTTTTCTGGGCATGCTGACATCAAGTTTCTGTAGTCCAGCTTTGTAAGCATTCCATCTGCTCTCCTATTCACGCCTTTTCCAATTTTTACCAGGCATACATCCAGTGTTTCTTGGTATCAACATGAGTTGGGTCGGTTAGCACAGTTCTGTGTGCATTGTTGTTGCTCACCCTTCTTATTCACTGCTTGGGGCATCCCTGGGTCAATCAATATCAAATCTGTGTCTTGTACTGTACAATTAAGATAAAAAAGGAATTTTGACCTGTAGCTTTTGACCTGTATCTCCTGAAGGTACCAGCCTATAACTCTTGGTCTTTGAATATGAAGCCCATATCCTGTACTGTATTCCAAGGTATGGAATTTAAGGTAAGTCAATTCTTTTATTTTCTATTTTTTAAAAACTATTTGGGCAGTTTTAGCCTCTGATGAAAATGTAAATAAGAGAATATGAATTTTTTGAAGAACCTGTAAATTCAATCTCAATGATCTCCTTATTTCTTGCTAAAAAAAAATGGAGCCAATCACCTGAAGCTAGTGTCATACAACCCAAGAGTCCTGTTGTGCTGTACTCAGAGATGTTTTTCGGAGGCAGTACATGGAAATGCTGGCCTGGCCGATTTCCTAGAATGAGACTTTTAGGCACTTGGTAAATACTTGTGGCACTTTCCAGACCTCAGTGTACTATTTGTTATCTGCAGAATGCTTTCCAGATATACAACTTTGACACAGCTTCAGTTGTGACCCTGTTTCTGAAAACTTGCAGGTAAGGAGGTTTGGGCTGAAGCAGCGGGAGCTAACCCACCATTGCACCATTTGGCATCTTTTAAAATGTCCTGGCACCAGCTGCTTGAGTTTGTGATTACTCAGGGCCTTGCTTCACTTTGGGCCTAGTTGTTTTCTGCTATGTGGTGCAACAGGTCTAGGAGGATAGTTTCACAGCTGCAGTTTACCTTGGCCTATGCTCCCCCAGGTGTTTCTGGGGTGTTGCACAGTTTCCACAAGGACCTTCATATCGACTTTGGACTGTGCACAATTACTGGAACACTCTACTTGCAAACACTAGCAGATGCTATCCTGAGCCCCTAAATCAAACCATACCTAATTTCCCTGTAGCCATCTGATTCCGATTTAGTATCCCAACAGGCTACTCCTGGAGAGGCTGTTTTTAAGCCAGCCATCTGCAGATGACTCTGATTTACAAGGGGTTGTTTCCAAGTTAGATTCATGTCATTTCCTCTACCCTGTGGATAAGCCTCTTGTTCTCAGGTCTTTTAGAGCTCTTACAGATGCAAACCTTCCTGCTTTACCAGCTATTTAAGTTATTCCTCTAAAAGAATATAAGGCTTAATGTACATGGGATTCTTTTTCAACTTCTCCTGAACGATTTTTTTTACAGCTAGAAGCTGACGCTTAAAAACGGCCGTTATTCTGCGTTTAGCCGCGTTCACGTCTAGGATCATTTTTTTTTTCTTTTTAAATGGAAACGCCTGTAAACGAAACGCTGCTCAACATGAGTTACCTTGTTTAGCTTTGTTTACAAGCTGTTACAGGCATTGGGCATTTCAAATGCCTCTGAACATCCGTCCTGAGCGTTTTTTTGGGTTCCAAAAAAAGCTTCTAAGTTCAGGGGCAGCTGAAAAAAAACGCCCAACTGCTCCCAAACTTCCATTTACCAGCAGCAGTGTACATGAGGCCTTAAAGTTAATGAAAGGGGTGTTAACACTTATACATGATAAGTGGTGCTGACATTGTTGAATGTCAGACATCTCAGTTGTACTATATAGGACTTTAAAGGTGCAGCAACCCTTGAACATACAAGCAACAACAAACTGAACTTACAAAATGTATTAAAATAGATTTAAAAAGTATTTCCAAATAAAGTAAATACAGCCGTGGCCAAAAGTTTTGAGAATGACACAAATATTAATTTTCACAAAGTCTGCTGCTTCAGTGTTTTTAGATCTTTTTGTCAGATATCACTATGGTATACTGTAGTATAGTTTACAAGCATTTCATAAGTGTCAAAGGCTTTTATTAACAATTACATTAACCACTTCCCGTCCGCACCATAGCTGAATGCACATCGTGGTTCTGAAATACCGGGAGGCCGTCAATAGGGGTCCTCCCCTGAGGCTCGTGCTGGGCGCGCGCCGCCGCTCGCCACGTGAGCGTGCCCGCGGGTTGGGTGGACCCGATGTCCGCCGGAGACCCGCAATCTCCTCACAGAGAGCCGGAACGGGGAACCGCCGTTGTAAACACAGCGGCTCCCCGTTCTGTGAGGGGGGGCATGCCAGATCTACTGATCCCTGTCACTGGGATCAGTTAGATCTGTCATGCCCCTGCCAACCCCGCCCCCCACAGTTAGAGCACACCCAGGGAACACATTTAACCCCTTCACTGCCCCCTTAGTGTTAACCCCTTCCCTTCCAATGACATCTATACAGTAATCAGTGTCTATTTTTATATCTGATGGCTGTATAAATGCCATTGGTCCCAAAAAAGTGTCAAAAACATCCGACATGTCCGCCGCAATATCGCAGTTCCATTAAAAATCGCAATTCGCCGCCATTACTAGTAAATAAATAAATAAAAACACCATAAACCAATGTCCATAGTTTGTAGGCGCGATAACTTTTGCGCAACCCAATCAATATACGCCAATTGCAAAAATTGTTACCAAAAATATGTAGAAGAATATAGATCGGCCTAAACTGATTAATAATTTTGTTTTTTATTTTTGGATATTTATTATAGCAAAAAGTAAAAAATATTGTTCTTTTTTCAAAATCGTCGCTCTTTATTTGTTTATAGCGCAAAAAATAAAAACCGCAGAGGTGATCAAATACCACCAAAAGAAAGCTCTATTTGTGGGGAAATAAAGGACACCAATTTTGTTTGGGTACATCGTCGCACGACCGCACAATTGTCATTCAAAGAGTGACAGCGCTGAAAACTGAAAATTGGTCCGGGCAGGAGGGGGGTTTAAGTGCCCAGTAAGGAAGTGGTTAATCTTATACAGAGAGTCAATATTTGCAGTGTTGACCCTTCATTTTCAAGACCTCTGGAATTCACTCTGGTATGCTGTCAATCAACTTCTTGGCCACATCCTGACTGAAGGCAGCCCATTCTAGAAAAATAATGCTTGGAGTTTGTCAGAATTTGTGGGGCTCTTTTTTGCTCACCCGCCTCTTGAGGATTGACCACAAGTTCTCAATGGGATTAGGGTCTGGGAAGTTTCCTGGCCATGGATCCAAAATTTCTATGTTTTCTTCCCCAAGCCACTTAGTTATCACTTTTGCCTTATGGCAATGTGCTCCATCATACTAGAAAAGGCATTGTTCGTCACCAAACTGTTCTTGGATGGTAGGGAGAAGTTGCTCTAGGAGGATGTTTTTGTACCATTCTTTATTCATGGCTGTGTTCGTAGACAAAATTGTGAGTGAGCCCACTCCCTTGGCTGAGAAGCAACCCCACACATGAATGGTCTCAGGATGCTTCACTGTTGGCATGACACAGGACTGATGGCAGCACTAACCCTTTTTTCTTTGGACAAGGTTTTTTCTGGGTGCCCCAAACAATCGGAAAGGGGATTCATCAGAGAAAATGACTTCACCCCAGTCCTCAGCGGTCCAATCCCTGTAACTTTTGCAGAATATCAGTCTGTCCCTGATGTTTTTTTCTGGAGAGAAGTGGCTTTTGCTGTTCTTCTTGACACCAGGCCATCCTCCAAAAGTCTTCGCCTCACTGTGCGTGCAGATGCACTCACACCTGCCTGTTGCCATTCCTGAGCAAGCTCTGCACTGGTGGTACCCGATCCCACAGCTAAATCAACTGTAGGAGATGGTCCTGGCGCTTGCTGGAGTTTCTTGGGCACCCTGAAGCCTTCTTCACAAATGCAGTGAAAAGGATTAAGTTAATTTTCATGGCAAAGAGGGATCTGAACACTCTTAATAACATTCTGGGGTATATGCAAATTGGCATCATAAAAACGGAGGCAGCAGACTTTGTGAAAATGAATATAGTATCTCGCAAAAGTGAGTACACCCCTCGCATTTTTGTAAATATTTTATAATCTTTTCATGTGACAACACTGAAGAAATTAGACTTTGCTACAATGTAAAGTAGTGAGTGTACAGCTTGTATAACAGTGTAAATTTGCTGTCCCCTCAAAATAACTCAACACACAGCCACTAATGTCTAAACCTCTGGCAACAAAAGTGAGTACACCTCTTAGTGAAAATGTCCAAATTGGGCCCAAAGTGTCCAAATATTTTGTGTAGCCACCATTATTTTCCAGCACTGCCTTAACCCTCTTGGGCAAGGAGTTCACCAGAGCTTCACAGGTTGCCACTGGAGTCCTCTTCCACTCCTCCATGACAACATCACGGAGCTGGTGGATGTTAGAGAACTTGCACTCCTCCACCTTCTGTTTGAGAATGCCCAGTAGGGTTTAGGTCTGGAGACATGCTTGGCCAGTCCATCACCTTTACCCTCAGCTTCATCTTGGAGGTGTGTTTGGGATCGTTATGTTGGAATATTGCCCTGCGGCCCACTCTCTGAAGGGAGGGGATCATGCTCTGCTTCAGTATGTCACAGTACATATTAACATTCATGGTTCCCTCAATGAACTGTAGCTCCCCAGTGCCGGCAGCACTCATGCAGCCCCAAACCATGACACTCCCACCACCATGCTAGACTGTAGTCAAGACGCATTTTTCTTTGTACTCCTCACCTGGCTGCCGCCACACACACTTGACCCCATCTGAACCAAATACGTTTATCTTGGTTCCAGTAATCCATGTCCTTAGATATGCTTGTCTTCAGCTTTCTTGTGCATCATCTTTAGAAGAGGCTTCCTTCTGGGACGACAGCCATGCAGACCAATTTGATGCAGTGTGCGGCGTATGGTCTGAGCACTGACAGGCTGATCCCCCACCCCTTCAACCTCTGCAGCAATGCTGGCAGCACTCATATATCTATTTCCCAAAGACAACTTCTGGATGTGACACTGAGCACATGCACTCAACTTCTTTGGTCGACCATGGCAAGGCTTGTTCTGAGTGGAACCTGTCCTGTTAAACCGCTGTATGGTCTTGGCCACCGTGCTGCAGCTCAGTTTCTTGGCAATCTTCTTATAGCCTAGGCCCATCTTTATGTAGAGCAACAATAATTTTTTTCAGATCCTCAGAGAGTTCTTTGCCATGAGGTGCCATGTTGAACTTCCAGTGACCAGTATGAGAGAGTGAGAGCGATAACACCAAATTTAACACACCTGCTCCCCATTCACAGCTGAGACCTTGTAACAGTAATGAGTCACATGACACCGGGGAGGGAAAATGGCTAATTGGGCCCAATTTGGACATTTTCACTTAGGGGTGTACTCACTTGTGTTGCCTGTGGTTTAGACATTAACTGCTGTATGTTGAGTTATTTTGAGGGAACAGCAAATTTACACTGTTATACAAGCTGTACACTCACTACTTTAGGCATAGTGCAAATTGACTCTCTTTCATCTCACCAGGGCCCCATGGACACACAGAGGTCTGCAAAGACTTAACATTCCCTGTTCATGAACAGATAGAATGGGCAAGCTATGATGATTGGGTCACTAATGAAAGGGTTTTTACTCCCTCAAAAATATTTACTGAACTCTATCCAATGGAAAGAGTTTACAAACAAGTGGGATATTCCTGTGGCTGACCCTGCTTCCTCTATCCTAAACACTCATCTCACTGTAACTACTGAAGATGTTCTTTTAAAGATTCTGCTGACAGAAAATTTAAGATGCTCTTGAAAGCTCTCTTTAACCTGGCAGACCCAGCCCTACAACCAGCTCTTGCTGCTATTTTTATATGGCAGACTGCAGCTAACTGGACTAGAGCAATGAACAAGATGCCTATCTGCACATTCCCATTTACCCACATCATCAGTGTGTTGTGTGCTTCGCAGGGGTAGATGATCACTTCCAGTTATCTGCACTTTCCTTTCACAAAGGTTTTAGCACCTTTACACGCCCTTCTAAAACTCAGGGCATCTAAGCCACAGGATGTTTAAAGTGGATGTAAACTCTCCATATACCCAGTGAAGTGAACAGCCTCAGATGATACACAGAGATGACACAAACCTTCCTATACAAGTCTTACATGTATATCTTCTGTCTTCCCTTTGATACACTGTTTAGAAAATGCACATTCAGTTAGATTTTCCAGTTCCTCATTCCTATCTAGGAGGGATTGATAGCTAGACGATGTGAAAGACTGTGAGAAAGCCGATTGGAGGAAAGGCACATAGCCCCTTCCCACACATGCAGAACACTGCCTGTGTTTTATTAAGCAGCCTGCTAATCTATTTTTAGCAACTTCCTTCGACTAAAATTCTCTGAATTTTCTGTACCGACTAACAGAACGAGTGAGAACTTATCAGGCTGATAACAGAGCTACTGAGGAAGAGATAGCTACAGGACATAGCTCTTTGAAGAGAGATAACAAAACACTACAGATGGATATGCTGTGTTGCGTTTGATATAAAAAATATTTTATATGAACAAATGATTTATCTATCAGACTCATTTTAACAGATCAGGTTTGTTTGAGGATGCTTTTCAAACGAATGCCTTGGTAACACAGGCTGTCTTGAAACAATGGGACATTTGTCAGTTCATTGTTAAGGTTAATGAGTTTGTTACCATTGTTGTTTTACAGTTTGACAGTTGTCTCTATAGATACTGTAAACAATTATATATATGTTATGGCAGAGTGCCATCTTGAGGTAGAATTTGGGAATACACAGGCATTTCGGTTACTACATCGTTAAGGTAACCATTGTAAACGAACTGAGCCATATAAATGTTGCCAGAGATAAGCTCAAGCAGCTCAGCTCGCTCTCACCATGGATTAACATTGAAATAGTCATCATAAAGAAAAGTGCCTGGTCTCCAGAAGAATCGTTGCCAACGAAGATCACGAACACAGTAACTGAAGCTAAGTAACATTTAAGTGTATTTCTATTGTTACAGACTATAGTTTGTTTGTTGGCTAGGTTGTTAATTTGCTATAGAGATCTGTCAGTCTTGATTTGTATTCCTAATATTGTAATAGTTTTGTATGTACAGCATTTTTATTCAGTAAAAGCTCATTAATACACAAAACAGGTCTGAGCTTCCTTGCTTATACCGCAAAGTAACCTTGCTATCTAGACGCAAGCGAAACAATTCGGGGCTCGTGCCGTGATCTGTGCTATAAGTTCAACTGAAGCAGACCTGTGTTTTCTGTGTTGTGTTGTGTAGCTTGTGCTAGGTAAAAATGCTGCATAAAATGTTTAGGAAAAGCAAGGCTGCAGAGGTTTCTGGTGACCAGAAGGAAGTGTGCAGCTTACCTATCTGGGCCAGAGACCATGAGTGGGAGCCTCTTGCTAAAGAATTTGTTAAGTATGCTTCTCCCTTGAATATGATTTGGGGTGTTAAAGTCTCAGATCATTTTGTAGATTTTAGCCTTAAGAGGTTGGATTTAAGTAAAAAAGAGAAGAAGACAGTGTCCACAGTGGGTTGGTACTTCCTTCATGCTCTCTATACTGAATCACAGAAAAGGGAGAAGGCAGAGACAGAAATGAAGGTATTAAAAGACCAGCTAGCAGTTGCTTCAGAGTGTGTTCGTACAACTGCTAGTCGGGCTGTTGATTTGCAAGAAAGGTGTGCAGCCCTCATGACCAAATCAATTAATGCCTTAAATAAAAGGAAAGGCCGTAAACCTGTTCGTAAAGCCAGGGTGCGTGCCAAAACTGGGATTGAGAGGATGTGTTCTCCTCAAATGATAGTGAGGATGAGGAGATAGAGTTTGATATGTCAGATAATGATCTGCTAGTGGGAAGGAAAAGGTGTGCCAGACCTCTCATTACTAAGCATAGGAAAAGGCAACATGATAGAGAGGATATGGCAGATGGGGAGGTGCATTATCGCAACCCCAGAGATGTTGAATTTGAAGAAGTTCGGGAGTTTACACAAACTGAACTCCATGAACTGGCTAAACAATACAAACAAAGGTCTGGAGAACCCCTATTGAGCTGGCTCCTGCGTTTGTGGGATGAAGGGGCAGACAGTATTGTTTTGTCAGGTGAGGAAGCAGTGGCTATGGGAGTGTTAACCCATTATCCACAATTGCGTCAGTCAATGCGAAAAGCTCGAGAGTTTAGTGTGAATTTTTCACTGCTAGACCTTGTGAGAGATGGAATAGTCCGAGTATACGCTAGTCCTACTGACTTGGAAAATAACTACTCCTGGAGATCAATAGGAGAAGGTATTTCCAGGTTACGTGAGATGGCTTGTATAACTGTATTAAATATGTTTCCAGAATGGATGGGTCCAGATATGGAACCCTTTAGGTCTGCTCTGCGCTCTAAGCTGATGAAGTCTGCGCCATTTAATCTCAGGGCTCCTTTATTGTCTTTGCTGGGAGGCCTGGGATTAAACAGCAATATTCATGAAGCCACTACCCTGTTAAGCCAGTTGGGGGAGCTAGAGGAGACTAAAACAAAACCTGTCAGGGCAGTAGATAAGGTCAAAGCCAGACAGGAAGAATACAAGCCGAAAAGAACAGAGAAGAAAGGGAATGGGGTAGAGAAGACAGGAGGGGAAGAGAAACCAGGCTAGTTATCTCTAGGAAACAATTGTGGATGGACCTAATAAAGGCAGGAGTACCTAAAGATGAGATAGATGGGATTTCTACTGCAGAAATGCTGAAGAGGTGGAAACATTTAATGGGGAAAACTGTCAGAGTTAGAAACACTACTCCTAGTGAGGATCACATCAGCCTAGATTTGGAGAAAACAGAACAGACCCCTCCTGTTAGCCCCAAACCAATTCCCAAAACTGCATATGTAAACCTAAATCCCTTTATCCTGGGGAGGAGTTAGAGAGACTCAGAAAAGGGGATTGGGAGGTTTCTCATCCTTTATGAAGGGAAGGTGGGTCTCCTGTAATAGCAGTGAGGGCAGTGACAGCAGGAGACTGACGCCCATATGCACCTGTCACTGTATGGTGGGGGAAGTCATCTTCGCCTACACATGTGATGGCTTTAGTAGATACTGGAGCTGAAGTTACACTTTTGAACGGAAATCGTTCCCATTACAAAGGAGAATTGATTTATGTAGAAGGTCTGGGAGGGCAAACCACACCAGCAGTTAGGACACGGGTGAAATTGGCTATTGGCAAGGGACTAGGATTTTGGACAAATGTTTTGGTATCAGAGTTACCCGAAAATATTTTTGGGATGGATGTACTTCAAGGTCAGTTTATTCAGACTGAACGGGCTACATTCACATTCGGGTATCCTGATAAAGTGTATCTGGTAAAGGCGGTGAAGATTGTGGTCAGAGGTCATGCAAAATGGACCCCTGTCTACATTCCTCCACCAGAGAAGCCGGTCTTTCTCAAGCAGTACAGACTTCCTGGAGGCCACAAAGAAATTGGGGATACTATTCAAGAGCTGTTAAGAGTAGGGATCCTAAGTCCTTTCTCGTCTCCTGTGTTCCCAGTAAAGAAACCTGATGGGACATATAGAATGACTGTGGATTACAGAGGTCTAAACAAAGTGGCACCTCCATTGAAGTCAGCTGCACCGGATATGATCTCAATTGTTGAAAAAATTGCTAAAGAGGCAGGAGAATATCATGCTGTGATAGACTTGGCTAATGCTTTCTTTTCGATTTTGATAGACCCAGAGTGTCAAGGACGGAGAAATCGTTAAAAAAGTTGTTAACTCTAGTATAGGCCACGT
>BLSH010462490.1:484267-505431 GCA_018402905.1 Glandirana rugosa | reverse complement strand
CAGTAAGTGAGAGCTGGGAGCAGACGCTGAGCCTGGAGAAGGAGTGAAGGCTCCAAGGATTCTGCATCCACTGCTGCTCAGCCTCAGGCCAGGCTCTGCACCCACCACCACCGGACCAGGGGGACTGAGGACGGAGTCTCCAGGAGTGTCGGGACCAAGTCACCGACGGGACCGCCCTTGATAAGGGGGCGGCGCCGCGGCAGCCAACTCAAAGATTTGGTCCCAGCCAGGAGCTCTTGGCGCGGAGGAGGAAGTTAAATCCTTCTCCGGTTTCAACACTGGGCAGTGAGCAGGAGTCTGGCGTGGCCATGACGTCACTGGCTGCTAGACACCAGGTGGTTCTAGCAAACTTAGATAAACTTTTGATCAGGGTCATTAAGAGTAAACACAGTTGACTGATAATAAATGGCTTCAGCCTAACACTAACCATGAGTGAAATAAATGTTTTTGTGTTATTCATATTCTCAGAAAAAGCACATCTGTATATTATCACATCTCCTCTAAGGGCTAGTTTACACTTGCTTCAGCTTCAACACTCATTAAAGCTCATACAGCTTCAACAAGCTTTTATATGTTTTTGAGGCTTTGGCAGTGCTTTGAAGAGACTTCAGTGAGGCTTCAACAAGGATTCACTGATGCACTTTTGAAGCCTTGTTGAAGCTTGGTAAACGCTCTGTGTGTTTGTTGATATCTCACACCTGCAATTTCTCCAAAACAAAACGAAGCTAAAGCTGAATTACAGCCTCTGAAAAGACACAGGTGCTTCAAGCGAGCTTCAAACAAGTTTTGTCAGACTTCTGTGGAGGCATTGGAGAGGCTTTGAAGCCTGGCTAAAGCTACATGGGGTATCATTTTTGACGCAAACCTGAAGCACAGCTAAGCCAACGCAAGGTGTAAACAGGACTGTAAGCGAACCATTTTATTTAGTGACATGAGCTTTGACTGGTGCTAAGGGAGCTTTAACAACGCCTGTTTGATGCCCTGTTTTGAAGCAAGTGTAAACGAGCCCTTAAGCATCTATTCTCCAGGGAGAATAAGTTCAATGTTTGCAGCCGCTCTTTATAACGGAGGTCCTCCAGCCCCCTTATTAACTTTGTTGCCCTTCTCTGGACTCTTTCAGTTTCAGCACATCCTTCTAGAGGACTGGTGACCAGAACTGGGTGGCACACTCAAGGTGTGACTGAACTAGTTTTGTAAAGTGGTCTTGTCTCTTGAGGAGATACCCTTTTTAATGCATAATAGTCTGCTAACCTTGCTTGCTGCAGCTTGGCATTGTATGCTATTGCTAAGCCTATGATCTACTAGGACCTGTAGATCCGTTTGATTCCTATATTCCCTCAAAGGTTCTTCCCCTAGTGAGTAACTTGCATTAATATTTGAGCCCTGAACTGCATTACATTTTTTCAATGTTTTTATTGGAGTTTTCCACAGAGACTGGATTGATTCCACCATTTGTAAAATTATAAAATATGCACATCATGAGTTACACATTAAGATTGCATAATAATCCAAAGGAGAGGAAAAAAGGGAAGGAAGAAAAAAAGAAGAGAAGGAAGAATTTTAAGAGGGCCTCTGGGCTCCACAGATTCAACGGGTTTCATCATCAAGACTACCCTTATCAGTTGACCTAAACCCATGTCGACACACTAAGTATATTTCCTTTCCACAGGCTTGCGATGTGAGCGGACGTGAGTGTTGTCAGCTGAGTTGAGCTCCGACACCCGGCTGATTGATCCTGTTCATAACCCCATGCTGCACCGCATTAGAAGGCTGATGCAGCTGAGCCTTTCTCCCTACACTGCTCTGCCAGCTGTCTGACTTTATGCTGTTAAATGCAGTGTCCTATGTATACATCACAGTGCCTTGTAGTCAGTATAATCACTGTATTACTCAATCTGGTTCTTTTGCAGCTAAAAAACTGTGATCAGCTCAGTTCAAGCAATTGACAGGGCATCCAACTATGTGTTTGTTTTTTTTGACCATTGTAATATACATTTGTATCAATTATCATATTGTAGGCTAGAGAAACCTAAGCAATAGCTCTTGGGAATCACAGTTACCACTATGCTGGATGTAGCAGTTCTAGGCACCTCAGAAAAAGCCTTCACCCCACAATTAATGGTTACTTTCCAGTGTTCTGATGTATGAAATATCTATGCTTTTAATAAATACTGTGTACTTTGGCAAAAACGTACTATAAAACCACTTGATTTTTTATAGTGTTTGAGTCAATTTGTAGGATGATTACTCTTAAATATTTTGGACACTGCGGAAGTCTTTCTATGATTCAAAATTGGTACTGATGAAGTCAGTAGTGTGTTTTTAGGTGTGCTATTACTCATAGCACTACAATAAAATCCTGGGGGCTGGTTTACATTTATGAATTTTAAAATGTATGCACTAACAAACATGTTATACTTACCTCCTCTGTGCAGTTGGTTTTGCACAGAGCAGCCCGGATCCTCCTCTTCTCGGGCCCTCTTTGCTGCTCTTGGCCCCTCCCTATCGAGTGCCCCCACAGCCTTCTATGACAGCATTCAGACACGGAGCCCCGGTCCAGCCCCCTCTCTTCCCTGATTGGCTGACTGACTTTGATTGACAACCACGGGAGCCAATGGCGCCACTGCTGTGTCTCAGCCAATCAGGAGGAGTGTCCCGGACGGCATAGACATTCATGGACATTACTGGAGAAAAGAAGGGGCTCAGGTAAGTAATTGGGGGGTGCTGGGGAGGCTGCTACACCTTGCCGACCGCCGATCAGCATCTGACGGCGACAAGGTGGCTGGTGAGCGCAAATCGCCATCATATGACGGCGGCCGCGAGACTGAGCCTAGTGAGCGCGCGCGCGCCGCTGTGTTTGGGGAGGGCCAGGGATCGGGTGCGGCAGCTTCGATTGCCGCTGGCTACCCGCGATGGCCCCCCCGGAGCGAAGGAAAGGAGGTCCGTGTATGTAAACACAGACCTCCGTTCTGTGAAGGGGGAAGGGCTGTGATCACAGCCTTCCTGTATACGGAGGCTGTGACCACTTCCCTTCCCCTGCTAGGGCAGCCCGCACACAGTTAGAACACGCCCAGGGAACACTGTTAACCCTTAGAGCGCCCCCTGCAGGTTAACCCCTTCACTGCCAATGGCATTTACACAGTAATCAGTGCATTTTTATAGCACTGATCGCTGTATAAATGCCAATGGTCCCAAAAAAGTGTCAAAATGGTCCGACATGTCCGCTGAAATATCGCAGTACCGCTAAAAATCGCAGATCGCCGCCATTACTAGTAAGAAATAAAAAAAAAAAATAAAAACCCCAAAAATGAATTATCATCCGTAAACACGACCACCAATCAATGAACGCCGATTGCAATTTTTTTTTATCACAAATATGAGGAAGAATATAAATCGGCCAAAACCGATGAAAAAAAATGTTTTTTTATATTTTTTTTTTGGATTTCTATGTTAGCAAAAAGTAAGAAATTTGTTTTTTTTTGCAAAATTGTCGCTCTTCTTTTGTTTATAGCGGCGATCAGAAATGACGCAGCGGTGATCAATACCACTATTTGTGGGAAAAAAAGGACGCAAATTTCGTTTGGGTACAACGTCGCATGACCGCGCAATTGTCAGTTAAAGGGACGCAGTGCCGAATCGCAAAAAGGGCTCCGGTCCTAAAGCTGGAAATCCTTCCGGGGCTGAAGTGGTTAACCACTTGCTTACTGGGCACTTAAACCCCCCTCCTGCCCAGACCAATTTTAGGCTTTCAGCGCTGTCGCATTTTGAATGACAATTGCGCAGTCATGCGACGTTGTATCCAAACAACATTTTTATCTTTTTTCCCCCACAAATAGAGCTTTCTTTTGGTGGTATTTGATCACCTCTGCGGTTTTTATTTTTTGCGCTATAAACAAACGAAGAGCGACAATTTTGGAAAAAGAACAATATTTTTTACTTTTTGCTATAATAAATATCCCAAAATATATATGGGTTTGGCCGATTTATATTCTTCTACATATTTTTGGTACAAAAAAAAAAAAAATTGCAATTGGCGTATATTGATTGGTTTGCGCAAAAGTTATCACGTCTACAAACTAAGGGAATTGATTTATGGCGTTTTTATTATTTTATTTTTTTTACTAGTAATGGCGGCGTTCTGCGATTTTTGTCAGGACTGCGATATTGGGGCGGACATGTCGGACATTTTTGACACTTTTTTGGAACCAATGACATTTATACAGCGATCAGAAATTTAAATGTCCACTGATTACTGTGTAAATGTCACTGGCAGTGAAGGGGTTAACCTGCAGAGGCAGTGAAGGGGTTAACTGTGTTCCCTGTATGTGTTCTAACTGTGTGGGGGATGGGCTGGCCAGGACATAACAGATCTAACTGATCCCAGTGACAGGGATCAATAGATCTGTCATGTTCCCATTCACAGAACGGAGAACCGCCGTGTTTACATCAGAGCCAGGAGCGCACACAAGGGCGGGACGTCCACCCGGAAATTCAGATCCATGCTGGAGCCGTCTTTCGGCTATAGCGCGGATCTGAAGGGGTTTATGCATAGAATGCATTAAGATAAAAAAACCTTCTGTCTTTACAACCCTTTTAACTGTAATGCATTTGCATTTTAAATATTTTCCACCGGAGAAAGAGTAGGGTTCCTGTGTTAAAATGGACTTAACGAGCATTTATTCGGCATTTGTGAGATTGGGCAGACATGTTATTATCAAAATGCTGCTAACATCTTGGGAAAAAGCAGAGCTGCGAACAACATTCTTGACTATAGTATAGATCTCATGATGGATTTACTAGCACTAAATTGTAAAGATATTAACAGGGGTCTAGTCATTAAGCCATTTGGAGCTTAATGAGAGAGGATCAGGACAGCTCTTAGCTGGCAATACAGCTCCTCAGCATAGTCATGCTTGTTGATAGGCTAAGCTTGTTGCTATGTAACAACTTTTATGACAATTTATAATTGTATGACTCCCAGCAGCGCACAGCTTAGAGCTTCCATGGCAACTGGCTGCATCCATCATATTCTAGGACCCACAACAAGGTATACTGAAGGTATAGAGGAGGATGAGGTTGGCATACAGAAAAAAAGTGTGCGCTTATCAGGTTTCTAAACCTTTTTTTTAGAATGGCTACATAGGAGAATCTTTTTACACTTTAAATCATCCACATTGTATAGGAATTGCATGAACGGTAACAGAAATTCTGCTTTGATACAGCAGAAAGCTTAGGCCATACAGCACAAAAACCAAAGATGCTCTCCCTACTCCTTTGACATAAATGTCCTGCAAGAGATGGATACTTTTCCAAACTGCACAATGGTCCCCAAACTGCAGCCCAAGGTCCCATTGGTTGCTGTAAATCAGCCTCTGCATTGAGAAGGACCTGCATGCTTTCACATTGCATGTTTGTATACTTGGGGAGCTGCTGTGCAGAGGCAGCCAATGCCAGGCACGAGGAGGCAAGTTATCAATGAACATCTATGTCCTTGTCTTTTCTTTTATTATCTCACTGATACCAATGCCCAGGGTGTGTGAGTTATTGATATTTCATTATTCCCACTGGCAATCAATACTTGAAGGTTGCGGCCTTTAAATATTCTTACTCACATCAATGTCTAGGGCAGGGGTAGGGAACCTGCGGCTCTCCAGCTGTTGTAGAACTACATTTCCCATCAGGCATTGCAAGGCTGATGGATACAATTACTCCCAGAAGCACGATGGGAAATGTAGTTCTACAGCAGCTGGAGAGCCGCAGGTTCCCTACCCCTGGTCTAGGGGAAGGAGGTGTCTTATTCTGCTAATGCAGGGACATTTTTACTCCTACTGACTTCTGATACTGTGGCATTTTTCTATTTCATCTGACCACAGTCCATCCCCAAAGATGTGAGGAATGAACTGGAACTTTGTTTAAAAAGTTTGGGGATCCCTGCAATACAATGTATAGCATCTATCACTGCATCATTATAGGTGAAATATGTCTCAGTGTCATTTAAAGTAGAACTATAGGTAAATTTTTTTTTTTTTACATTTCGGATAGAGCAAGGGAGGGTTATAACCTGTCAGATTTCTTTTTTCCCCATCAGTATACCATTGCGGAGATTTCCCTTCACTTCCTGTCACGTATTCAAACAGGAAGTAAGGGGAAATCACTGCAAATTAAGGGAATTCCTTGAGGACCCCCAGCTCACCAGAACTAGTGTCCCCATTGGAAGATTTCCCCTCTATTAAATTTCTTGGGAGAACTCAAAATTAGGGGATTTTCTTTTACTTTCACTTAATGTTTCAATCTGTTTATTCAAATTTCAAAATTACAGTTAGACGTGGTTACTTTCACTTTCAGTGATAATGGTAAATAGGACAAACCGAGGGGTGAATCTCCTTAACGAGGGTACAGACAGCAATAAAAACTGACAGGTGCTCTAATCTCTCTCCAAAACAAAAAAAAATATGTTTTGCCTTTAGTTATACTTTAATACTCCAGATTTTGTGTTTTGTGCATAGTTAGGAGGGGTAAGAAGCTCTGTCAGATTTGAATTGCAGTTTATAGAATCCTCTCCAACAAAAGAAGGTAGGAAGGCATAAAATGAGGAAGTACTGGTCCTCAGAAGTACACAAGTGAATCCACTGCCATTCTCTTTAAGGGCAGGGAGAGTTTAGCTACTGTTGTGTCCAGGGTGAGATCCAGATCGTCCAGATTATTGGACAGCAAAAGGACAACCTTACCTTTGTGTAACGCCTAGCAAAGGCTCTTTATAAGATAAGGTTGCTAGCCCAGAAACCCTTGGTGCAGAGTTGATAGCAAAGAGAACCTACCTCTCAATACGCTAAATGTACACCAAACTCATCCAGAATGTTTTGAACCACCACCTCGACAGGGAGGTCTTTCTGCTGCAGGGAAATCCTATTCCAAAATAGTGGTAGCCCTACTGAGCCAAAAAATAGGCGAATCCACTGTGGGTGGAGAAGTCCACTTTTCATAAAGGCATTTGCCAGAGGTAACAGGACAGAAATATGCTTCAAAGGAAGGAAGGGTCTATCCAGGAAATACTTTTGTGCCCAATTAAGGCTTGTGAGAATCCAAGTGTTTCACCATGCTTAAGGGGGGAGCTGGTAAATCCACCAAATTAAGCTAGCTTTTGACTTCCTTAAGTACAGTTGAAGCCATTTGTTTTTGCTTAAACAGTATGACGAGGGATGGAATATTGCTTTGAGTATCCTCATCCCTGAGCGAGGGCAGAGATTCAGCCTCAGAGACCTGTTCTGTGGGTGGTCCAGCTTTCATAACAGAACAGAATGCCCAATTTCGCTGGAAAAAGCTTCAAAACAGCAAGTTGAGCTATCATGTTGCTTAACTACACGGGGCTACCTGCCAGACATTTCCAAACCGAATCCCCTATGGAATATGCACGCAACCAGGTACGGATGTAAAACCAGGCAAGCCTGAAAGGATTATATGGCAGTTAAGCTACAAACAATCCTTGTATGGAGAAGTTGATATGAGGGGCTGCTCGGAGCTTGCATAGGTAGAAGATATGGTGAAAATAACGCATGGAATTCCATCCTTTCCCAAGGGAGCAACCAACCACAACTCCAGCGGGCGATACCCAGCCAGAAGGACATGGCAATCAGTTTGAGATTTGCTAATACCAGTCCCAGTAGCACCACCAAGATCCATCCTAAATCTAACAGCAGCAGTTGATTTAAGAAGTATCATAGTGAAGTCTTGAAGCAGCAGAACTAAGGGAAAGATGTTAAATCTCCTTGAGGACACTAGCCAAATCTTAGGCAAAAAATTGAGGACCAGCCCCTGCTAACGTTTAAACCTCTGTAGATGAAAAGTACGTGAATATCAAAAATAAAGTAACAGTGCATAAGTTGACTCAACATTGTCATCATTAACCCTCTACATCGATCTTTGGATGATAACTCACCACGGATTCGATCTATGCACATTCCACCTGTCTTTGTGTTCAACTTTATTGTTTATTTGGGACATTTGTTTGGACTTTTTATGCACTGTTCACTTTAAGTCTTTAACCATCACAGGTTTATTTGGACTTTTTCACTTGAATCATTGACCATCATAGAGTCAACTTATTTGATACCCTGTTCACTTTAAGTCATTCACCAGCACAGGTTATTTGGACTTAATGTAGAGTCAACTTATGCACTGTTACATATACTCAAAAATAAAGTATGTGATCACAACAGGTTCTATATATGTACTGTCACTTTAAATAATTGAGTGACCTTGTCATATGAATCCCTTCTTTTTTTTAGCGCAACACTTTTTCTTTAATATATAATGTAATTTTAGTTGGTGCCACCTTAATAGAACGTGCATATTCATATTCATTTCCCTGAGCCCACTTTCCAGCTTTTGATGGGCTGATATATTACAGTTGTAACTACAGTGGCAAGAAAACACCCCTGGTGTTGGACGCCAACATATTTTAATATCATACATTCATGGATTTTTACGGTCTTGTTATCGAAGAGCAATCTGGCCTGCTGGAGGTCGTCTTGGAATGTCAGGAGAATTCGATTACACAGCAGCTTACAAGTAACAAAAGATTGCATACCAGATCCTTGACCCCTGGAAGAGAATTCATGCATACCAAAATCCTGCCCCTGGAAGAGAATTCACACATATCCCCTAGCAGTGGGGCATGGAGATAAGAATTGCAGGGGGCAACACATGCAGAGGGGTTCTTCCAAAAAAGTGGGGTTCTTTAACCACTTCCCGACCGTTGGACGTCTAAAGACGTCCTGGTCTTTGAGTGGGGATATCTGAATGATGCCGGCACCTACCAGCATCATTCAGATATCATTTTTATCCGCCAGCGATTCCCTGCACCATAAGAACGATCATAGCGGCATTTCAGCCGCTTGATCATTCTTATCGGCAGCGGGAGGGGACGTCCCCCCTTCCCGCCGCCTTCCGGTGCTTCTTCCAGGCCGCTCGTGCCATCGGCGGCCCGGGGAACAGATCCGTCGCCGGCGGATGCTGAGCGTTGTGATGACCAGATGGCAATTTTAAAGCGTGACACGTGGGGTATCTATTTACTTGGTGAAACATCATCTTTCACAATATACAAAAAAATTGGGCTAACTTTACTGTTCTGTTTTTTTTTTAATTCATGAAACTTTTTTTTCCCAAAAAAATGGTTGCAATGACCACCATTTTATTCCCTAAGATCTCTGCTAAAAAAAAAATATATATATATATAATGTTTGGGGGTTCTGAGTAATTTTCCAGCAAAAAAAAACGATGATTATTACATGTAGGAGAGAAATGTCAGAATTGGCCTGTTGGCGCAGTGGTTAAATAAGTGGGCACTTACGCTATTGCATTCAGCCATCCATCCATCTGAACGCTTCTCTCTCTTCACAGGTATGTCTACCTTGCTGACAACTCCACCCAATAACTAAAACACTGCTTTTTACTTATGTCTTTTCAATAATGTTAATCTGCGTCTATATTCCTACAACTGCCATCTACCTTAAAGTGAATTTTGACTGACTGCTCAAATGCATATTTGGTAATTCTGTGCTTGTCACTGTTGTTTCACCTACATCTGTAGCCATGTTCACATTATTTTGATGTTTATTTAGCCTTTAGGTCTTACCCAATTTATGGGTTCCCTTATCTGCACAAATGTTGGCCTTTTGGCTCTCTTGCAGTGTGATCATGGAGTGGAAATGTCTGCTGTGATGTCTGTGTGCTTTATATTACCTCCTAATTGATTAATTGCCCAAATCCACCCACACCCATCACAGTATAAAACAAAGCTTTCCTTACAGGGGAAAGCATTGCAGGCGTTGACACATGCAGAGGGGTTCTTCCAAAAAAGTGGGGTTCTTTAAATAAGTAGGCACTTCCGCTATTGCACTTCAGTGATTTGCACAAAGCGCACATTAACAACAAACTACTTTAAACACCAGACTACAGGTAACCTCATTTGCAAATCATCACACTTTCCTCTCCAAAACACTTACCTCTCCTTTTCACAATAGCAGCCTCTCTCCTCAAACTCTCTTTTCTTCACCCCTAATCTGTACATATCATCCTCACATCTCCCCTCTCTTTATTACTGCACTCATCACCTCTTTCTTTCTAACTCTAAGCCCACATGCTAACAAAACCACCAGGATGCTCAAGCACGTCCCCTTATATAAATCATATTCCCATTTTACCTCCCTTTCTCTTCTGCTTCTCCTAGCCTCTGGAGATATTTCCCCAAACCCTGGGCCTCCCTCATTTAACTATACCCAACACACCCATCACCACCACCCCACACCCTCTGGCAGTAGTCGCGATTAGTTTCTCTCTCTCCCTGTCATGCACCACCTTTCCCTCCAATCGCCTAACCATCACCCATAGAAACCTTCGCCAACTCAACACTTCTCTCCTCTATTCTGTTATTCACACCTCTATGAAAAAATCTCACCTTTGTCCTGCCCCAACCAAGCCACTGCAGTCTACAATAAATCCCTGTGCTCCACCCTGGATGAGCTCGCTCCCCTCACCACACACAAAATCAGGCCTCAACCCCTCCAACCCTGGCAGACGACACCAGAAATCTCAAAAAACATAGCCACGCTCTTGAGTGTCTGTGACACAAGACTAAAGCCTCGTACACACAGGACGATCGTATACAACAGGTCGTACTAGGGAGTTGAGCAGACTAGAAAACTTGGTCGTATCAACAAGCGCTCATACGACCGTTGTATCGTGTGTACAGAGCAGTTGGTACAACAAGTTGTATTGTGCAAAACACGCATGCTCAGAAGTCAGGAACGGCCGGATGCTAATTACATGCACCTGAGCACCTGTGCTCGTACGATCGTGTAGTGCAGTCAGTATGCTAGATACAACAGCCAACATACGATTTGCGACGATTGTACGTACGATCGTCGCCCCGTGTGTACAAGGCTTTAGTCTCTCAAAGACTTCAACGAATACAAATCTGCCCTCCAAAAAACACAATTCTTGCCTCCACACTGCTAAGCAGACCTATTTTACCACTCTTATTAACACCTTCTCATCCAGTCCCCGTCAACTCTTCTCTACCTTCAACTCCCTACATCGTGCTCCACAGCTTCCACCCACGAGATTGCTAATCACTTCAAAAACAAGATTGACAATTCGTGTCACCACCACTCTACAGGCATCCCCCCCAGTTAATACCCCATGTCAACAAGCACAATCAACACTATCCTTATTCAAACCTGCTACTATAGACAAAGTTGCTAAACTCCTTTCTAACGCCCACCTAACCCCATGTCCCCTGGACCCTATTCCCTCTCAAATGCTACGGTCACCCTTTGACTCTATCCTACACTCTCTAACTCATATCTTCAATCTCTCCCTCTCTTCTGCCCTCTTCCCCAATGCTCTAAAACATGCATTGGTCACCCCATACTCAAAAAACCATCCCTGGACCCTACCGATCTTAATCTACATCTCCTTGCTCCCATTTTCCTCCAAACTCCTCGTACGCCTGATCTACAACCAACTGAGTGACCACCTTGTTAAGAATAACCTTCTTGACCCCTTCAATCTGGATTTCGCCATCAACACTCCACAGAAACTGCCCTTCTACAACTCACAAATTACCTACTAACCGCAAAAACCAATGGACACTACTTTGTACTCCAACTTCTGGACCTTTCGGTTGCCTTTGACACAGTTGACCGCCCCCTCCTCCTCAAAAAAACTTTACTCCCTCGGTCTCCATGACTGTGCTCTTCAGTGGCTCTCGTCCTACTTATCCCAACTCAGCTTGTGCCTGGATGTCTCACCACTTCCTCAAACTCAACTTATCCAAAACCGAACTCATAATATCCCCTCCCCCGTGCATTTTCTCCTGACTTCTCTGTCAAGAGCAATGGCACAACCATCTACCCATCCCCATATGTCAGGGTGCTTGGTGTTATCCTGGATTCTGAACTCTCCTTTTGGCCCCACATCAAATCACTTTCTAAGGCTTGCAGCCTCAACATCTCTAAAATACATCCTTTCCTAACCAATGAAACCATAAAGCTCCTGATTCACTCCCTGGTCATCTCTTGCCTCGACTACTGCAACTCCCTCCTCATTGGCCTACCTTTAAATAGACTATTCCCCCTTAGTCCATCATGAATGACTTTGCCAGACTCCACCTTACAAACCGCTCAGCATCTGCCACCCCTCTTTGCATATCCCTCCATTGGCTGCCACTCGCCCAACAAATTAAATTCAAAATACTAACAATAAGTTACAAAGCCATCCACAACTCTGCTCCCAGCTACATCACTAGCCTAGTCTCAAAATACCAACCTAATCATCCTCTTTGTTTCTCCCAAGACCTCCTGCTCTCCAGCTCCCTCATCACCTCCTCTCATATTTGCCTACAAAACTTCTCCCGAGCCTCTCCCATCCTCTGGAATTCCCTACCCCAATCTGTCAGACTGTCCCCAAATCTATCCACTTTCAGACGATCCCTGAAAACATTTCTCTTCAGGGAAGCCTATCCTGCTGCCACCTAACAACTGCACTTTTATTTTCTTCATCAGCTCATCCCCCAGTTATTGCCCTTTCGTATCACTTGACCCTCCCTCCTAGATTGTAAGCTCTAACGAGCAGGACCCTCTAATTCCTCCTGTATTGAATTGTATTGTAATTGTACTGTCTGCCCTAATATTGTAAAGCACTGCACAAACTGTAGGTGCTATATAAATCCTGTATAATAATAAAAAGAAGAAAGCTTCACCTCAGACCTCCTGGTGATGCGGAGATTAAAATTACTGATTTACTGGCCTGCAGTAAGATCAGAGGATCCAGATGTGGACTGGAATGTTGACCTGGGTCAAGACATTTGCTCGCCCATGTACCAATGGTACTTAGTGGAAGGCAGCAACATGGTTCTTGGAGGATGTTCGGAGTAATACCATACTTCCTGGTGATTAAGAATGACAGCCCCTTATAGCTAACAGATTGTACCTCATTGGACCGAAGACTACACAGGGCGGGCAGAGGGTGTTTGTGTGGGTTGTGTCTGTGTGTGCTTTAAAAATGCAAGGGCCAGCAATTGAACGGTCTCTTTCTGCTTGAGCCCAGCTGGGATACAAAACACTCGTCTTTGCGCTTTTATTTCTATATGCTCTGTAATATTCCTTTAGATTTCTAGGTTAGTGTTCTACTTTCATTGTAAATCATTAAGACCTTTGCTTCTTTGAGCATTGTGTTTATTTTTATAGCTAATGTCAGTATTATATTAGCACCAATAAATATTATTAGAGCTTTGAAAGACTAGCTAATTATAGGAATAGACAAGATAGTACATATTTATAATTAAAAGTAGGGCGAAGTCAAAACCACCCCCTATTTATTTCTCCTGGAATTTACGGCCTTTCTGCAGTAATTTGCCATAAAAATGTGATTTGATTCTCATATAAGTCACAACAATAGACAGACACAATATTCTTCAGCTGATAACAAAAAAAATAAAATTGAATTTCTCATGTCTTTATTGAATACACTCAAACATTCACAAAAGCTAATTGGAGTCAGTAAATTGCACAACTGGAGACCAATAATAAAATGAGTTTGGAGGTGTGGTTTAGAGCTACTTTGATAAAAGCATCAGCTGATGTGAACCATGCCTGGCAAAAAGGAGCTCTATGAAGACATACAATCAAGAGTAGTTGATCTGCATAAGGATGGAAAGGGATACAAAGCAATCTTAATGTCTTTAAGCATCCATCAGTCAACAGTTGGATAAATTGTCTATAAATGGAGACAGTTTAGTACTCTGGTGACTCTTCCTAGAAGTGGGTGCCCAGCCAAGATGACTCCTAAGGCAAAACGCAGAACCCGAATGAGGTACAGAACAACCCATAAGTAACAGGCTTGAAGACATAACTGGAACTAACCAACATCCCTGTTCATGAGTCTACCATATGTAAGTCTTTTTTGCTGGCAGGTTGTCTATGGCAGAACAGGGAAGAAGCCACTGCTCTCCAAAAAAAAAAAAAAAATAATAATAAAATGTTGCCAGCCTGATGTTTCCAAAAAGAACCTTGGCAAACAGCAACAATACTTTCTGCTATGAAAAAACCTAAACAATCAAATTTCATCAAAACTCTTTGAAAAAAAAAATCCCAATAAGTGTAGATTGATTTTTGTTTTGAGAGTTATAGCGTTTTCAAATTATGATACATATACTGGAATTTTTATTATTATTTTTTTTTTTATGCTACTAATGGTTGTAATGAGCGTCGTATAAAGCGGAAAATCTGACACTAACTTACACTCGGTGGGAACGGACATTACCAGTGACACTAATACAGTGATCAGTCCTAATACTATATACTGTCAGTGTACTAATGACACTGCCTGGGATAGGAGTTAACATCTCAGGTAATCAAAGGGTTAAATGTGTGCTTAATGTGTAATGTGGTCTGATATTTACTAAAGATCACTTTGTTTCTTTTCAGGGATAAGAAACAGATTTTTCCCTCTGTACAACACAGGGCTCTGGGCTGTGATTGGACACAGTCGATCAGCAGGTCCTGGCCATGAATCATTGGCCAGGACCTGCTGACAAACTCCCGCTGTGTACAATCACACCGGGTGTCGGGGGGGCGTGAGCCCATGCCCTAAACCCGGGAATAGGCAGTGTTGGATGGCAACATGGTTTAATATCATAGTTCTGAAGTGTCAGTGATATGGCAGGCCGGAGTTGGCGTTTACAAGTGGTCTAATCACTGTGTGGTAAAGAAAGCCATCTGGCATGGTTGGAATTCACAAGTTGACCTAGCGGGGTGTTGGTAATAAGAAGTCATAATGTATAGCCATATCCTACCAGGAAGTATCCATACGCCCCCTGCGGTGTGAGGTGTAGGGGTAGAGAAAGCCAAATGAGATCTCCTGGGGAGGTGCAAATTAACATTTCCTGATTATCTGACATCAAAAGGACCATCTGACCACTAAAGATGATGGGTCAGCTGTGAGTGATAAATGGACATATACTGCCTCTAGTGGACAATCCAGGCATGCGTCCTAGAGACAGACTCAAGGAAAGGAAGTCTGTGACCATTGGACAGAATGCAGAAGCAGGCTGGCGCTGGGAGCGTGTGTGTGGATGATGCATGAATGGGTTCAAAAGCCTGCGTTACGTGATGGTCTTCCTCTTATCCTCTTTTCCCTCTTCGATGCATCAGGCCAGCCAGAACAACATTTCGAGGACAGCCTAAGTATCACCTTATGTTATAGGCTCTATGATATTTTTTTATAGTGTTTTGATGTTAGGATCTCTATTTTCCTTATAATAAATGTAATCCTTGCTTTATTAAAGCAGAGTGATTGATTATATATATATATGCTAACCTTATTATCGTACCATTATCGTTACTGTTATCAGAGTTTTAGTAGGTTAACGTATTAGAGGAATAGACAATTATATATAGTTACAAATAAATTTGGGGAACCCATAACCACCCCATTTTTATTTCAGGCAGCGACGTACCATTATGCTGCTTTGTCTGTGCGGGTTGCCCCTCCTCACTACATTGCAGGCAGGCAGGCCGTAAGTGCTTAAAGTCAAAAGCAGTCTGTTGCATACGATCTTAAAAATATATCCAAAATATGCCCAAAAAGCTGTGTACACAGGGAGAAGCCATGCAAACACTCTAGTGGTTGGAAGCCATGTTTATTTTCCCATGAGAGCAAGCTGAAGCAAAGAAAACTTAAAAGCGCAGTTCCACCCTGTATTTGAAGTTTGGCCCCTGACGTCACTGATCACATTGCCATAAATACTCAGAATTTTTTTTTTTTTTTACTTTACCTTTTCGGTTCATTAAAAGCTCCACTCCCTCTGGACCTTGCTGCAGCGAGGTATGTCATTTCCGGCAGCCCATTGGCTCCTAGGATACGTGTCATCAATCTCAGGAGTCAATGGACAACCTGCAGTCAGCAGCCCGGCTCCTTCCTCGCTCTGCTACTGGCCGCCGGGCCAATAGCACAGCGCAGCCTCGCGCATGTGCAGTAGGGCTCTCGGTGTGAAGCTGTAATGCTACACTGCCGGGTTCCCTTACCTGCAGTGCTGACATCACTGGACTCCAGGACAGGTAAGTGTCCTATTATTAAAAGTCAGCAGCTACAGTATATGTAGCTGCTGGCTTTTAATTTATTTAGTTCTAGGTGGACCTGACGGACCTCCGCTTTAAGCACAAGGGGGATTTACTAAAACTGGTGCAGCAGTGCATAGTAACCATTTTTTTTACAACCAACTTGTACAATTAAGACTACCGAAATTTGAACCATGTATGGGCAGTCTGAAAGTACCAAGTTGATCGATCAATAAACTTGGGTACAACCAGTCTGCTGGATTTTACGTGCGATTATCGCTAGCAGCCAGCTTAGTCGCTAGCAATTATCACTGCCTTCTCCCACCCAGGACAGCTTCCCCTGCCGGTAGAATACAATGGCTTGGCAGAAGGGATTCCCCTGTCAATACTGACTGTGTTGATGAGGGTATCAAGCGTATTTCTTTGGTTTCAGGAAAAAAATGTGCTCCGTGTATAGCTTGCTTAAGTTGGGAAATTTCTACTTTTCCCAACAGACACCCTTATATAAAGTTTCATTTAGAACTGGCACTTACAACAGTGTTTTATATGGAACATGGAACCAGTCACATCAGTCTCCACACTAAAAGCTCACAATTCAATGTCTATACCACAATACCACAAGGTCAATAGCAACAGAAGCCAATTAACTTACCAGTTTGAATTTTGGAGATCCTTCAGAAAACCTGCACAAAGAAAACATATCTTTTTCATGCAGATGGTGTAACTTTACTAAATGAATGGTTTCCCTGTACAAAAAAAATGATAATCAGCATTTCTGATATTAGCATGTGCCTTTAACCACTTGAGCACGGGAAGGCTTACCCTCTTCATGATCAGTCCATTTTTTGCTATTTAGCACTGCACTACTTTAACTGGTAATTTCACAGTCATGCAATGCTGTATCCAAATGAAATTTATGTCATTGTTTTCACACAAATAGAGCTTTCTTTGGTGGTAATTGATCACCACTGGGTTTTTTTTTTTTTAATTTAATATAGAAATGACAGACCATGTAGAATAAAATATATATTTTTCTGCTATAAAACACATCCAATAAGGCCTCATACACACTGACATTTTTACTGCCGCGTTTATGAGCTTTTTGCAAGTCTCCGTGTTATTCAACGGCCCCATAAAAACGCTGACGTTTTTGAGTTGTAAATAGTGTTGGCATTAGTGAGCTGAAAGCAGAACCCACGGCCAGCGCGTTCTGAAGCTGCAGCATCAGAGCGTTTTTGACGCTGAGCCGGCAAAATGCTCACTAACGCACATTAACGCCGTAGCAACGTTAACCAGCGGTTTTCACGCTGGCGGCTTCAGGTTAAAAAATAGCAGATCTTTAAACTGCGCTACCACATAATAGTGTTACAAAATGAGTAAATATAGTATTATACTAATGCAAAGTGCCAGAAGTGCATAATGTGCAGTCGATAATAAGACTCATAAATAATGCCAAAAAAATATTAAGGCAGTGTAAATCCCACAAATAGATAATTGGTGAAAACCTATATAAAATGCAGAGCATTAAGTCTCTTAATCATCTGTGCTTAATATTAAAATAGTGCAAAACATATAAAAAACAGTGCAAAGTGCATTGGTATCCAGTCTTTAGCCTTTGAATCACAGATGGGGCTAGTATTGGTAAATCAAGTGCAATAACATCCAGCCTTAAACATTTTGATCGTAGATGGAAGTGAGATTAGTGAAAATTCAATCGATAGTCATCAGAAACAATCACATCCAGTGGAGCTAATCCTTCACCAGGCACCTAGTGGCACACACTTTTATACTGAAATAAAGTGGATGCGCTTCACTATATCATCCTTTCTTCTCTCCACTTGGATCTCCCATTTGGGAGGGTGGCTGTTTCCAGCTGTTCAGTTATCCCCACCCTGGGAGGAAGGAGAATATTGATGCAGAGACACCCTACAACATGATGCGCTAATGATTTCTGTAATGGGAATCCTATATATTTGGTGAGTAGGGTGTGCCACTGGGTGCCTGGTGAAGGATTAGCTCCACTGGAAGTGATCGTTTCTGAGGACTATCTTTTGAATTTTCACTAATCTCACTTCCATCTATGATCTAAATGTTTAAGGCTGGATGTTATAGCACTTGAAATTTTACCAATACTAGCCTCATTTGTGATTCAAAGGCTAAAGACTGGATACCAATGCACTTTGGATTGTTTTGTTGTGTTTTGCACTATTTTAATATTAAGCACGGATGATTAAGAGACTTAATGCTCTGCACTTTATATAGGTTTACAGCAATTATCTATTTGTGGGATTTACACTGCCTTTTTTTGGCATTATTTATGAGTCTTATTATCGACTGCACATTATGCACTTCTGGCACTTTGCATTAGTATAATACTATTTTTACTCATTTTGTAACACTATTATGTGGTAGCACGGTTTAAAGATCTTTTATATATTAATTTAAAGGACAGAACAGTCTGTGATATGGGTAGCTCCAGTTTTTTTTTTGCGCTGGTATTACTAATTTTCTTAATAAAAAATAGCAGGATGAAATTTTTTTTTTTTACAAAACGCGACGTAACGCTGATGCTCACTAACGCCGATGCAAAACGCAGACAAAAATCGCGTTTTTGACGCCGATTTTTTCCTGGCGTTTCAGCTTTTTTTTTTTTTTTTAATACGCCGTGTGTATGGGGTCTAAAAATTAAAAAAAAAAATATATCAAATTTCTTTTTAAATGTAGGCCAAAATGTATTCTCTTACGTGTCTTTGGTAAAAAGAAATCCCAATAAGTGTATATTAATTGGTATGTGTGAAAGTTATAGCATCTACAAACTATGGTATATATATATATATATATATATATATATATATATATATATATATATATATACACACACACACACACACACATACATACACACACACACACACACAAAATGGAGATCAAAATTGAAGAACAACCTACAATTTCCTAAATTTGAAGGTCACTGCTCAGTCCTATTTGAAATTATCTAAATAGGAGAAGAAGAGCAGTTTTGTTAAGCATTTTTCATGAGTTATATATATATTTTGAAGCACAGAAGAGATTTGAAAGAAAAAAAAAAAAAAAAAAACATTGATCAAAATTAGAGAACACTTTCAGATACCTCCCAGTTATTGGTGCTAATCTGGCACCTTGTGCAAATTTCTTTAATTATCTGACAAACCCTATTTAACTGGCAGCCTAACTTTCCAGTCCACTGGCTTTGCAAGACCTTTTTAAAAGGAATTGAAAACCTCCGGCAGCAGGTTCTCCAGATGAAGGCCAAAGGGATGATCCTTATAGCCATAGTGAGAGAACTTTGTTGTTCCAAAGCTGCGATTTCTAAAATATTGCAACTTTACAACGTCACAAACTGATTCAAGTCCCCCATGAAGGCTGGTTGTCCATGGAAGACAAATGCAAGAGGACAGGATGTTGCAGAGAATCTCAATGGGCAATCGGCGCAACACTGCAGCTGCGATTGCTCACCAGTTCAGGGCTGAGCAGAGTAAGGATCCGTCTCATCATACAGTGTCTCACCATTTGAGAATTTGCACTGAAAGCCCACTCTGCAGTGACCAAATCTCTCATTAGCAGAAAGATTCAAAAGGCTACAACCTTTGCTGAGGAGCATGTTGTATGGACAGAGAAATGGTCTAAAGTTCACTTTAGTGATAAAAGCAAGTTTCATTTATCTGGGTCCGATGGGAAACATTATGTTCGTCATCAAACTGGGGAAAGACTGAACCCAAACTGTGTAAAGAAGCCAGTGAAAGGTGAATGGGGAGGTGACATGGTTGGGGGGAGGTTTTCTGCAACAGGACTTGAGCATACATCTACATGGCAGAGTGAATGTTCATCAGAACCTTCTTCAACAACATGCGGTTCCTTCCCTGTGTTCATCACCCAACAATTGTCATGCATGACAATGCCCCCTGTCACACAGCAAAGCAGGTAAAGCAGTTCCTTGAAGCTGAAAAAATTTAAATAATGAAATGGCCAGCCCAGAGTCCTGATCTAAACCCAATAGAAAACCTCTGTAAAATCTTTGGCATCAAAGTTGTGGCCAATAAACCCACTACAGTCACCAAACTGTGGAAGAGACTGGAAGAGGGGAACATAATCATACCACATTGTGAGGCTGGGTTCACATCTAAGCCAGATGCGGCTTGCAGTAGGGGTCCGATGTGTCCCTGTTCTCTGTTTCAGGGACGACTCAGGGCTGAATTTTTGCCTGAATTCAGCCCTGAAACGGACCAAAGATGCACAGGACTCCTGTGCAAGCAACTCCACAGCCGCCACGGAGATGTGAGCCGGCTCCATAGATAGCCAGTCACAATCTCCATGCGAATTGGATGTGAATTGGATGCGGAAAACCCACATCCAATTCGCACTAGTGTGAACCCAGCCTGAAAGACTAGTGATGTCCTGTGGCCACAGATGTGCTGAAGTCATTCAAAGCAAGGGCATGTACACTTCCTACTAATTGTTGATTGTTGTAACCTTCAGAAATTTTAATTGCAACCTTTCTCCGTGCTACAGTCGTTGCTGTTCTCTAATTTTAATCATTGTGTTTTTGTTGAAGTGCCTTGGTTATTTTGAAAAAAACTGTTCTATTAGCAGTGTATAGCCACAAGAAAATGTTGATCAATGAAGATTACATTATTTCTGAAAAAAATCAAGTGTTCATAACTTGCTGTCCAAATTTGATCTCCAGTGTGTGTGTGTGTATATATATATATATATATATATATATATATATATATACACATACATACACACACACACACACACACACATATATATATATATATATACACACACACATACATACATATATACATACATATACACATATATACATACATACACAGTGGGGCAAAAAAGTATTTAGTCAGCCACCAGTTGTGCAAGTTCTCCCACTTAAAAAGATGAGAGAGGCCTGTCATTTTCATCACAGGTACACTTCAACTATGAGAGATAGAATGAGAAAAAAAATCCAGAAAATCACATTGTCTGATTTATAAAGAATTTATTTGC
>BLSH010462490.1:479267-481767 GCA_018402905.1 Glandirana rugosa | reverse complement strand
GCTGGATCATCTAAACAATAACCGGTGCAATTTGTCCTTTACTGGACATGCTAGCTCATCCAGTATTGATTTTTTAGATGTACGTCTGGGACATGTGGATGGACATGTGTCTTGTAGTTTGTTCAGAAAAAAGATGGCAGGAAATATTCTTTTACATGCCTCGTCCAGCCATCCAAAACATTCCAGTTGGACAATTCTTGAGACTGCGACTCATTTGTAGTAATGAACATACATTTCAACAAGAGTCATCTAAACTATATAATCATTTTCTGGAGAGAGATTACCCGAGGTGGTCACTGGATAGAGCATACAAAATTGCGGCCAACAAAAATAGAAGGGTTCTCTTGCGTGAACGTAAGGAAAGGTGTCAAAGACATAAGAAAAATATGTCAATTAAAGGGAATACATCAGGCCCAATCAGATCCAATATTTTTCTCACTTTAGCGTACAGTCTGGAGTTTGACCGCTTCAGGCATATAGTTAACAAGCATTTACCTATTTTGTATATTGCAAGATGTGCTTAAGCATTTTGGACAAGGGGGTTAATATTGTTGCCCGGAGGGCACAGACACTGGGCAACTCTTTGGCCCCCAGTTTCTTGTATCTGATAAATCAAATTCTCGATCGGTCACCTGGTTACACTGCAAAGAAAACTTTGGTTGTGGCGCCAGGGACTGTATGTGCTGCCCACATATAGTGCGGAGTAAATATTTTTCATCCACAGTGGATGGTAAACGATATGAGATTGATCATTTTTTTAACTGTAATACCACTTATGTTATTACATGTATGGGATGCTCCATACAGTATGTGGGCAGAACAACAAGAACATTTAACTGATATTAAATCAAACAAATCCACAAATGTAGCTTGTCGCTTTAATCAAAATCATGGATGGGATTGTAGTTTGGTCGCAGTCCAGGTCATTGAAAAAGTTAAAAACACACATTAGAGGAGGAGACCTTTTAGTTTATTAACAAACGTGAGGTTTTTTGGATTTTCAAATTGAGGAGTAGAAAGCCGTGAGGCTTAAATCATGAATGGGATGTATCCCATTATTATGAGAACAGGCAATAATGCAGGGTTGTATATGGCCTGTTTGTCATTTCAGACAAGTGCAATCCAATGCTTCGGATAATCCTCAAGATATAACAGCTTGGTTTGGCTTACCCTTGATCAACCAGTCTGCTAAAATGAGCGCCGTTTTTTCCAGTTATAATTTTTCAGTTACATTGTTTCAGTTACATTTTTGAAATGATTGAGAAGGTTGCTTATTTTTTTTATAAGCTCTGTCCTTATATATGCCCTGTGTTTAGTTTGGAACTTTGAATTTCTGAACTAGGTTTGTCTTTATTATGATTGGGTTTAAATCGGAACGATCGATGATTGATCGTTCCGGATCTTCACAGCGTCCTGATCCCTGTGCTGGACAGAGACCATACACGTCCGACATGGGAATGATCGGTAGTTTTCTCACTACATCCCCGTTATGTTTATATATACCCCGTTTTGTCATTTTGGATAAAGGTTAGAAGTGGCCATAAGGGGTATAGTCTTTATAACTTTGTTTTAAATATTATCGAATACAGATTATCCCAAACATTTGATATGGCGATTACCTCATTCATATTGATTCACATTGATTAATGATTGGAGGTATATATATATACATATACATAAATATGCATTTTTGTTTCCCTCCCCCCCCTTTTTTTTTTCACCCATTTTTTCCCTCCCATTCTTCTCGGGTTGGTGTCCTGTTTTTTTTCTTTGCTCCATTTTTTCCTAGTGGAGTAGGGCATTCCCCCCCCCCCTTTTTTTCATGTATCTTATACGGGGTTTTAGAAACATATTTCTCAGCTACTTATCTTGTATTTTCCTTGTGGTTTGTGTAAGAGCATACAGGTCTCTATACTGTTTTTATATAGGATTGTGTAAGTACATGTTCACATAGTTTTTACGAACACTTTTTTCACTCGACACACAGTTTCTATATTTATGTTTTTATTCTTTAGATCAGTCTTTTGCAACAATGTAACATTGTGTTTAACCACTTGACAACTGGGCACTTAAACCCCCTTCCTAACCAGACCAATTTTCAGCTTTCAGTGCTCTCACATTTTGAATGACAATTACTCAGTCATACTACACTCCTTCCCCCAAATTCACGGGTCAACAGTTCACCAATTTGTGTTACAATGTAACAACGTTTTCTGACTAGATTTCTTATTTTTGTATTTATATCTTTGACACACAGCTCACTTTTTTCACAAGCATTTTTGATACACTTGTACATGAATGTGTTAGGATATATTTTTGTCATATCTCTGGACATACGAGAATGTGTTTGGTGTTCCTTTTATGTTCTATTCATCGACTCTTTATACAAAGATTTTGGGGCATATTCTATGTACTTTTTTTCCCCCCCCCCCTTACGGGATGAGGTGATCCTTTTTTACCTCGTTTCTTTTTTTTGTCCTGTGGTTGGGCTCTTCTTACC
>BLSH010462490.1:455060-477168 GCA_018402905.1 Glandirana rugosa | reverse complement strand
TGACAGATGGGTGGGCATGTATGACTGTGTATGGGTGATCAGGGGGTCCCTGCCTGTCACATAGCGGTGCTGTGGGCACTTCAGATCCTGCCCACAGCACCGCTGCATCTCCTCTCTCCCCCCTCTCCCCCCTCCCCTGTCACACTGCACCGATCGGTGCGGAGAGGGGGGAGACAAGCCGGCACTTCCGCCGGCTTGTTTACATGTGATGCTCCGTCATTTGACGGAGCGATCACATGGTAAACGGCCGCTCCAAGCGGCCATTTACCGGGATCCGTGATGCGCCGGGTCTCCTAGACCCGGCGGTCACGGATGCTCCCAGGTGCGCGCCCCAGGGGGCGCGCGGGAGCGCGATTGTGGGAGGACGTTATATAACGTCCTCCCACAACAATGGGTGCCACTTGCCGACGTGTAACTACGTTACACGGTCGGCAAGTGGTTAATTATAGCATACAAGAGTAACACTTACAAATGTTCACACTGGAATAGAAAGAGTTACAGAATACAGAAAAAGGGTTTGCATTTAGAGACACCTGTTCTATATAAGGGTGATTTTTGTGGGTGTTTATCAGATAATGACTAAGCGAACATAGATTTGTGAAACGCGTCTATCTCATCTTGTACCCGTTTGATCTGTGACTGGATTTGTATTTGTGCATTCGTTGGAATTATGGATTCATTTTACACCATGCAGTAAGTTTTCCAATAAAGCCTACACTGCTTTTCACTGCTTAATCCGGAGTGCCTTCATCTCTTCTCATCCAGTCAGAACAGGCCTTGCCATGGTCAACCAAAGAAGTTGAGTGCCCGTGCTCCGCATCATATCCAGAGGTTGTCTTTGGGAAATAGACCTATGAGTGCTGCTAGCATTGCTGCCGAGGTTGAAGGGGTGGGGGCCAGCCTGTCAGTGCTCAGACCATACGCTGCACACTGCATCAAATTGGTCTGCATAGCTGTTGTCCCAGAAGGAAGCCTCTTCTAAAAATGATGCACAAGAAAGCCCGCAAACAGTTTGCTGAAGACAAGCAGACTAAGGACATGGATTAATGGAACCATGTCCTGTGGTCTGATGAGACCAAGATAAACTTATTTGGTTCAGATGGTGTCAAGCGTGTGTGGCGGCAACCAGGTGAGGAGTACAAAGACAAGTGTGTCTTGCCTACAGTCAAGCATGGCGGTGGGAGTGTCATGGTCTGGGGCTGCATGAGTGCTGCCAGCACTAGAGAGCTACACTTCGTTGAGGGAACCATGAATGCTAACACGTACTGTGACATACTGAAGCAGAGCATGATCCCCTCCCTTCAGAGGCTGGGCCGCGGGCCAGTATTCCAACATGATAACGACCCCAAACGCACCTCCAAGACGACCACTGCCTTGCTAATGAAGCTGAGGGTAAAGGTGATGGACTGGCCAAGCATGTCTCCAGACTTAAACCCTATTGAGCATCTGTGGTGCATCCTCAAAAGGAAGGTGGAGGAGGGCAAGGTTTCTAACATCCACCAGCTCTGTGATGTCATCATGGAGGAGTGGAAGAGGACTGCAGAATGGTGGCCACACAAAATATTGACACTTTGGGGCCAATTTGGACATTTTCACTTAGGGGTGTACTCACTTTTGTTGCCAGCGGTTTAGACATTAATAGTCATGTGTTTTTAGGGGACAGCAAATTTACACCATTATACATGCTGTACACTCACTGTAGCAAAGTGTAATTTCTTCAGTGTTGTCACATAAAAAGATATAATAAAATATCTACAAAAATGTAAGGGGTGTACTCACTCTTGTGAGATACTGTGTACATTATACAGTCATGTCCATAAATATTGGGACATTGAAACAATTCTAATCTTTTTGGCTCTATACACCACCACAAAGGATTTGAAATGAAACTAGCAAGATGTGCTTTAACTGCAGACTTTCAGCTTTAATTTGAGGGTATTTACATCCAAATCAGGTGAACGGTGTAGGAATTACAGCAGTTTGTATATGTGCCACCCACTTTTTAAGGGACCAAAAATTGGCTGCTCAGTCTGCAGTTAAAGCACCTCTTGTTTGTTTCATTTCGAATCCATTGTGGTGGTGTATAGAGCCAAAAAGATTAGAATTGTGTAGCTGTCCCAATATTTATGGACCTGACTGTATAAAAAGAGATCATTCCTTCTGTACAAACAGGGCTCTGGGCTGTGATTGGACATAGTCGATCTGCATGTCCCGTCCATGAAGCATAGGCTAGGACCTGCTGATAAAATCCAGCTGTGTCCAATCAAAGCGGGAGTTGGTCGGTGGAGGCGAGTGCGCCCTGAACCCGGAAATGGGCAGCAGTGTATAGGTACATTGCTGTGTCGTAGGAGCCGCCCATCCACAGTACAATGCAGGCAGGTAGTCCTAAAGAGATGAAACCAGGAAAAGACTATTTTAAATGTTCTGTCACTGTAAAAGTGGTCGCTGTCCACTGAAGGCACACTTCTTGCAAGATTTGGGATTCTAAGCGTTCCCAGGATCTTACTGGAATGACTGCATATCACTTCAGTTAGGTGCAATGGACGGAACCTCAGTGGAAGATAAATATATTTTCTAACTTTTCTAAACAGCTGCCATATACTATTTGTACATGGGGGGAGGGGGATTCTGGATATAAGTGGACTTTGCATTTTTATGCAAGGCCCACTTGAAGATGGGTCTCAGCAAATAGAGATTTGGGTTAGAAAAAATTATTCAAATCAGATTATATGAAAAAAACATACATTTTATTGGACAACTGCAAGCACCTTAAACCACAATTGGTTACGGTTACAACACTGGGTATTTTCACATCTAATTATTGCAAAGGCTCGTGATTAAACCGCAATGGATAAATCAAAAAACAAAGTGGCACCATAATTTGTAAAACCAGAAATAAATTTACATTCAATCCACAGACTTAAAAAAAAAAAAAAAAAAAAAAAAAGTTAAATAGATCTCTGCTTACATTCTAAAATCTGCATCACCTCTAACATCATGTAATTCTATTTCCCATTATAAAGGGAGCAAAACAAACTGAATGTTTAAAAGGGAAAACAAATTACTAAGTAGTTAGTTTATCGAAAATACATGTAACCAGTGCATTTCTTTTAAAAAAATAATGCTGAATTATATGTACACCTAAGCAGTTGTGAAATGGGCTATTTAATGGTCAGAATATTACAACGAGTAAAGAGCTACTATGCCCACTGTACTACAGACCGAAGCATAATGTTGGTTTTAAAATCTTTATTAAGTTATTTTGCATATGTGCAAAAATATAATAAAATGTTACCTTGGACATTACACACAATATACCCCCAGTGGCAATTTCCATATCTAATGCAACATACAACATTAATAGACCCTTATGAGAATACTACCTATTGTAAGAAATCGGCCTAATGAAAGGCAAATTTTTCTGATACTGAATAAATATTTGCTTCTTGGGATAATAACTAAAATAGTCTGTTGTACTCAGCTGATGTTAAATAGGTCAGAACACTTCATATTTGTCTAAAGACAGAAAGGTATTTATTTTAGGTGATGCTCCAGTGTAAGGGGTTTTCTTTCCTGGAACAATCTTTTTACTATAACTCCTGTGCTTCATCTCAGATGGGGGCAAGTCCATTCAGAATACAATGCGACTGGTCTCTTGCGAGTGTGCAGAATCAAATGTGTTTTGCAAAGAGGAGGTAGCTGAAAGTATATGGAGATGGGCTTGGCCTCACCTGAACACATGAAGTGTTGCAGTAATTTGAAAACCTATACTATGAATGTTGTCATGTGCATACATCAGTTTAGACTATAAAGAGTTCAACTTCCCCTAAAGTGCCGTAATGGGGCAAATTGCTTTAAAAAAAGAAGAGCAGCTTTAGTTACCGAAACTAAGCAAATGACCACGCATCTTCGGAAAACCCAGCTGTAATTCACTACATGCAGAAAGTTCACTAAAAATGAAGTGGAGATCAATCTACTTTGGATTTGCAATCCCCTTTACTGTTAAGAAACCTTTTTAGTGCTAGATGGACAACGGACATATTGCAGCCTAGTCCAGCACTGCAAGGTTGTCAATGAAAAGAAACATTTACAAAGTGAATGTACATACACTATAGTACAAGAATGGTAATCCCTCAGTTAAAGTAAAAATGTTACAGTACCCATGCATTAGGCCTGTTAAGTCATTTCAAAATCTTGAATTTACCCAACATCTGCTAAAACTTATCTTCATAAATAGTTACAAAATCTGGCAGACACATGGAAAAATGTACTTCTTGTTCAAAAATTGGACATCTGAATGCCACGTAACATGAAAAAACAAGACCAGATTAGGCTTTTTTTTCTTTTTTTTTTTCTGATTTTTCTCCCACGTCCCGGTCCCCAGAAAAAGTGGGTCGGTAAAGCTTAGAGCTGAAGACACAGAGGCTAATCTTTCCATTGACCACAGCGCACACCAAGCAAAGGAAAACAAAACAAGGTACTCCTAAAAGAAAAATCGGAAAGCTAAAGCCAAATCACTCAGAATCCTGTTACAGATATTGTGACAGTCGCTGTTTAAGTCCAAAGTATTTGAGGGAACATTCCTATGAATTTAACCAGGGATGTCGCAGGCACTCACTAGCAGATGCACGTTTCTCAGGAACCATTTCTAACATGGGAGTGAGAAAATCTGTAAACTGAGCAGCATCTTCATGTGGCCAGCCATACTTCTCCACCAGAACATCAAACAAACTCCAAGGTTTTAGTTTAGTGATGTGTCGAAGCTCCCCTACATTAAGAGAGCAAAGTATTCGTAAATTAGAAAAAGAAGAAGCTTTAACATAACATAATTGCTCTGTTAGTCTGATACATTTTATTACAAACATAATATAAAAAGGGATTAGATCTAGTTCAGGAAACCTTTAAAATGGTGTGCACACTGGAAGCTGTAAAAGAAATCAATGTCCATCTTACTCTATCTGCTTACTACTAGGTCACTGTACAGATACAGCTAACCCTCCCACAACAATGAACTACTGGATTCAAGGTAAATACAAACACACAGTAGTAAAGGAGGTGATCATCTTTCAGGGATATGCAATTAGCGGACCTCCAGATGTTGCAAAACTACAAGTCCCATCACGCTTCTGCCTTTGGGTGTCATGCTTGTGGCTGTCAGAGTCTTGCTATGCCTTATGGGACTTGTAGTTCTGCAACAACTGGAGGTCTGCTAGCTAATACTTGTAATGTAGATGCAGTTTCTGGGTAATGTGCACTGGTGTTTCAATGAATGAAGTAGAGAAAGTACCAAATAAGGCACAATTTAGCATTATATACACAGGGAACCTTGAAATTATGGCCTAGCATACTAAGCTATCCTCTACTGCACTCATTCTTTGAAAACCTTTTATGCTTACATTTATTGGCAACAATGCTCCTTGTAGAGTTTCCAAGTACATTCCTCATCTAAGTGCTGACCAAAACTTCAGTGACTAAACAATGCATGTGGAAAGGAGTCTCTCTATTATAAACAGTCTTGTCTTTGGCAGTCATTTCTTGCAGGTTTAGCTCATTTTTAGTCATACTGTTCAGTAAGGATGGGCACGGGCGTGTTCGCAAGTGCACATGTCAAAGCCCGCCGGGAAGTAATCCTTGCATTGCGCTAATCAGAGGCAATGAGGCATTTCCGGATCACTGCAGCTGCACATCGGGGAAATGTCTCACTGCCTGTGAGTGGCGCAGTGCAGGGTTCACTTCCTGGTGGGCTCGGGCACGTGCACTTGCGAACATGCCCGAGCCCATCCTTACTGTTTAGTTTCACTTTCTACATGCAAACACCTCAATAGCAGACATTTTCTCTTATTTAATTATATTTACACATGTATGTACATTGTTAAGACTCCATTTCTTAGAGTACCGCAGATAGGTTATATAAAGGTACCTTCAGGTGAGTGGACACTGGCAAAAAAAGAAAGCTGCAGACATCCCCTGTGTAACCAATTTTACTCTCAAAGAGCCTCAATTTTGTAGCAAGCATTGGGTGGTCATAAGAACAGAGGGGTGGAGCCTGTCCTGTACTATACTCCAAGAAATGGATTTTTACTGGCAAGTTAAAAAATCCTTTTTTCTTAGTTGTATAGGACAGTGGTTCTCAACCTCAGTCCTCAAGTACCCCCAAAATGCCATGTTTTCAGGTTTTCCTTTACCTTGCACAGGTGCTTTAAATCAGAGTCAATGGCTTGGAATTTTGGACAGCTATTTTATCTAAGAGAAATTCCCAAAACATGGCCTGTTGGGGGTACTTGAGGACTGAGGAGAACCACTGGTATTGGAAATAAGATTTGTAGAGTCTTCCAGGCATCTGAATATGTCGGAGTACCACATCCTGATGGGCCAGTTCATGTGGCGAGAATGTCCAGAATATCCTCCATCATCATCTTGCAGAACAGCAGAGAGAAAAGTTGGAGAGATGGAAAGGCGTAGATATTAGTAACGGCTCTTCCAGAGCCATCAGCGTATCCACTAGAGTTCATGGACCTGGCAACAAACCTGTTCAGTTTGCTGCTGAATCTGGATGGAAATAGATCCACAGCCCCTAGGCATTCCCTACATGCAGCAAAGCGTTTGCTAATTTTCCATGCCAGGGAAGTGAACAGCAGACAAGACCAGACCAGACGTCTACTGAAGCCAAAAAATCCCCCAGAAGGAGGGAGTCAGTGACCAACCTGGTGGATTCTATGTGAATGGGCCAAACTCCCATTTGTTTGAGAACTGAACAAATTCAAGTTAGAAGGCCTGAGAGTGTTACCTGCTTGTGACTAGAGCAGTTACACCCTGCGAGAAGAGCTGCTGAATAGCAGCAAGAAGATCTACCAATTTTAACGGCCAGAGAGGCAAATTGGCAGAATCTGAAACTGCAGATTGTAGCCCCTGCTAATGACATTCTGGACACAGACATTTGAGATTTCCTGGGACCAGAAAAGCTACAGAGGTTTCCCACACTGTCAAGTGGGGGTGCCCCTTCATTGGAAAGAGGGCTTTTGAGCTGGATCTGGCCGGCTTGCAGGACTACATTTTCTGACAAAAGCTTGTACCAAACTTCAGCAAGGAGTTGGAGGCCTGAACGGGATGAGGTATGAAAGGAACTTTTCCTAATCTCAGGAGTATAAGGTGTATCCGCACAAGTGCAGGCCTTCTTATTCTGCAGAAGGAGAGTACTCATGCCCCCTGTGATCTCCTTGTGTACCCATCCAAGGAGAGAACAAGCGTTCATCTTCGAAAGGCAAGCACAAGAGTTCTGCTGACCAGCATTTAAGCTACGGATAATGCATATGGGCAAAAAGAAGGCTCATCCTAGAGAGCTGATAGAGCAAACCCACCAAACTGTTCACACAGTAGCCTAAGGCCACAGGTAAAGGCCTGCCAAGGAAAAATTGCCTTAAATAAGGCCTCTGACATATTATCGACTAGGTTGACACAGAATTATGCTCTACAGGGATTGTAAGCATCTTTTTAATTTTTAATTGTAGAGACCATGCCCGCCACCTGGGGTTAGGTGATGAGACCCAGGCTGCTCGAATGCTAAACAAGAGCTTATAGTGTCAGTAAGCGTAGCAATTGTAGTCTTAAGCTTGGATGAAATTTCAGGTAGATAAAGATCTTTCTTGCCTACCTCAATCAGTGTGTCTGCAGCTAACGTAAAGTCACAGATCAACCCAGGAAGGGAGACTGAAGGGATGCACTTGTGTTATCTACTGCCTTTAAAAGAAACAAAAAATTATGCCCATGAAATCAGACACTGTGGCAGCAAATTCCTTCTTAGATAAGCAGGCAGATGTCTGAGCAACCAAAAGGGCCAACGGAAGGCAGGGAATTACACTGGGGGCAACAATCAGAACTGAGGGGGTACTAAGGCTTTTTAGAGATAGTCTACCACCACTCTGGAAAACATGTTGAGTCTGGGCCCCCTTACCCCTGCACTTGTGATCTACTATGCACTATGGGCAGGATGTGGGGGACGAGATCCCATCCTGGCTTACCCTCCACAGTGGGGATAGGGCTCAGCTGCTGCAGATCATGGCTGAGAAGTCAACTGATCTGGAAGCTGCAGAAGAAGCTATAGTGGTTATGGTGCAACCTGGAATCTTGATAGGAGACCCATCTTAAAGAAAAAACCTCCATAGGAAAGAGGTAAGCTTCTCTCCGTAGAGGTGTCCATTACCTAAAGACACTAGCAAAAAACTGAAGGTAGCTTAAAATGGAAAGGTTTTTTAGGGGATAATACGGCTGTTTTTTTTTTTTTTTGCAAGTGTCCAATCACCTGCAGGTAGCTGCATATGGTTAAAGACTAAAAATCTTGTGTACTCTACTGTTCAACTAAAACAACGATTACACCACGCAGCCATTTTGGCTAAATAACAGAACAAGGGAAAATCAAAATGGACTAACACGTTTACATCTTTTCTAGGCTCTTTGAAGTTTGCAGGTGTGCTGTGGGCAGGAAGCAGACCAACAATGGAACAGTGTAACATAAACACTTGCTTTGTGGACCTCAAATATAAATACTGGACAGAAGAATATCAAAATGTAAGATTTAGCTGGTCTACATATGTGGGTCAGTAAATTAAAGCAAACAAGTGAATGGATGCCAAGCACAAACACTTTTCCTTATATATTAATATATGAGATCATCGACCTTCATAGGAAATGCTTTAAATCTAGATTATGAACTCCATCCTGAGTAAGCAAACCCCCCCCCCCCCCAAACTCTGAGTGACTGAGCAAATCAGGATGAATTTATATCACAATAACCTTATGTATTGATATAGTAGGCGCCATCCAATGTCAGCAGATTGCAAACTTTAAAGTGGCTGTAAACCTCAGACATGAAATATGAACAAAGCACTACACTTCTATACTGTACAAAACCAAAACATCTTAGTGGGATTTTTAGGGGCATGAAAATATACATGTATAAAATGAATTACTCTATTTAACCATCAAGGCCTTGCTGTGCTCCACAATGCCCACACAAACGACCAGGAAATTACAGACATTTTGTGCAAACATTCTGGACATTAAATAGAGTAATCCTTCTCCCTCCAGCCATTCCTGGGATAGTCCAACCAACGTTTAAATTTTGGGCTCATTTGGACAGTCATTATTGAACACAATATAAAGTGGTCATTGCATTTAATGGCCTGGTGTGGACTCTTGATAGGTTACCCCTAGTGTCCCCAGTGGTGGGAGATTCAGGGGGTCAGGCACCTTTTTCCCCTTCAGTTCTTGGTGGATCTCTGGTAACAGACAACGGCCAAGGTTCCTTCTTGATTTTACATGTGGTCTCTCATACAATGAGCTACACCCACAAGGATAAAATATATCTGATAACCACTTACCCCTGAAGAAGATAACAAAACTGAATATTTTAAAACGTATTGGGACCTTCTGTCTTCATGCTGCAACTGTTGCTATATGACTGCACCGGTCCTGCTTTTAAATCATTTATACCTTTTTAACATGTATAATAACATTTTTTATACATGTATATTTTCATGCCCCTTAAAATCCCACATGCAGGGTTTGGTTTTGTACATTAATGATAGGGATGAGGGCACCCTTTCCCATAACATATCCTTAACGATTATCCTTCTATACTAAGAGTCTCCATCAAAAGCACGGAGTGTGATTTTTCTCTGCTGACTCATTGCTCCAATATCTGAGTCACATCTGACAGCTTTTCTCAACTCCAAGAGATAATTGATGAGGGGGAGGAGAGCTCCAGCACACTACTTAATATTGACAGCCTCAGCTTTGCATGTTTTCACTTCCAATTAGGAAGACTTCAGATACCTGTCCCCTGCTTTTAACAGCTGAGAGATACTGTGTAAGATGTGCGTTTTCGAATGTTGTGGAGAAGAAAGGGCTGCAAATAAAAACAGGTACAACTTGTGTAGGAGGATTTGTTTCATCTCTGTGTATCACCTGATGCTAGTCACTTCTCTAGCTGTTTGTAAGGGTTTTCAACCACTTTAACATATCTTCACTTTTCAATCTGCAAGCCTTCTGAAAATGCTAGCTAATTAGCTGTCTTTGGCTTTATTACTTTTTGAAAGGAAAAAAAAAAAAAAAAAAAAAAAAAAAAACAGAGCTCATGATATCAGAAGAAAGTCAGGGCTCCTTATATGCGTAATTGTTCCAAAAAAATTTAAAAAATAGTTATTCAAGGACTTTTGGGGCACAGAAGATTGCTGTGTTTTAGCTGGGCTATGCACAAGCCCACACTAACTGCAAACTCCCCTGCAACTTTGTTTTCTCCAACCTGCAGATGTTGGGCTAATGATGTAGGCTCTACCCGACGCATTTTATGTGAAGGCACATATTCAGTGGATTCGCCTACGCCAACATGATGCTTGAACATCCTTGCGCGTTGGGTGGAGCCTATGTGCTGACGTTACAGGTTTGTATATTTACTTTGCGGCTAGTTGCCTACACCTCTAAGCACTGACTTAATAACGTATTGAAATACTATTATTTTACTCTAAAGCAGTCAATTAATCACTCCAACCCATCCAGCACTATACACTCTACCTCCAACGAGGGCTTGCAGTGCCATTTAACCAAGGCTTCATTGGTCGATGTCTGGAGACTACTCCATACAGCCAAACATGAATACACATGCTATTCCAAAGTCCCCGCAACTTTTCTAGAATAAATTGTTTTCTAAAAGCAGATTACCTTTTATCTAAAGTTAATTTTCATTCTTTAGGACACATTTTTTTTCTCTGACTCCCCATCACATCTCTCCTAACCATGCTTGCTCAATATTTAGTCCCTCCACTCAGACATTCCCTACTTATGTCTTCGCTTATAAGGAAGCTTACCAATAATGCTCTCATTTACAAGATATTGTTCCATTATAAACAGCATTTATTGGAAAACTTGCTTGACTTGAAAAAATAATGGCAGGAAACAGCAATTTTCTTAAATGCTTTTGTAACTTCCCTTACAAAACAAAAGCTACTTTATACTAGCAATACATTTTATAGGTGGGGGGGATCATCTCACTTCTTGGCAAATTGACTAGACCTCACGGTTCAAAAAAAAAAAATCACATTCTTAAGTTAACAGGCATGAGACTACAAACCAGCACTACATGTACTAACTGTATATTCTCAGCCTTCGAGCAATATTTTACTCATCCCTGCACAGCTCAGTCCCCCTGTGCTATTCACTCCCCACTAACTGGGCTTCCTTCGTAACAAGCCCACTTATCTGGGTACACAAGCTGCTATTTTGGCCATGGTCCAAGCAAAGCAACAATCTTCTTCTCACCACTCTACACATTTGTAATAATCCCCACACAAAGCTAATAATATCCAGGTCTCCTCTCCAATACAATGTCCCCAATCCTCTTCAACCGAACACTGGACCCCCTTATACAAGGGCATACCTATACCTATTTTTATACATATACAAACCTGAAAACTTCCATCCCTAGGATACTAAAAATTTCTGGTTATTCTGTTAATTTGCACAAACCAAAGGTACCAAGGCTCCTGTGAGAAATCTTTATCCTTTTAACTGGTTTAAAGACAAAATATCTAATCTTGGTGTATCAATCCCTAAATACCCCCATAATTTAAACAGGATCAATAAATGCCCTCTATTACGTGCACTAAAAACCACTCTCGCCATGTCATATATATGAACAGTCAGGTAAATTAAAATGGTAGCTTTCCCAAAACTTTTTATACCATGTAGGTATCTCCAGTGTGGACACTTTCAGCCTAAACGTCTGCTCACCATTATCTCTCTTATGGCAAAAAAGACCATTTTGCATAAATGGATTACCCTGACCTATTACCCCATTTGATTTATAGAAAAGTTAACTTGCATATTTCACAGGGAATGGGTGGAGGTCTCTCTACATAAGAAAATGAATGAGGTTAAAGATGTTTTGACGACTGGAAATCCTTTATTCAAGCCTTATCTATTGACACACAGCTAACAGAATAATGCTTTCAATACACTCATTGGTATCAGATCTGATTACTTACCAATGATCCTCCAGTTTAAGTCCCACTCCCTACTTAAACCATACTCTGTATATTACTAAGTAACTGAGGCTTTCCCCCTTCCTCCATATGCTACCAAGTGTATGACTGACCACCACCCACCTAATGTTATTGCACTCCATGTCATCAGTGGGAGTCTAAACTGTGCTGTTATTTAACTATTGAAAGCAGATTTCAGGGTTATGGGCGCCTCAGCAACCGTAAGAGGGCAGCCTGTCAAAATTTGCATAGCACTTCTTGGAGTTCCTGGGGAGCCAATACGGAAGTTAGCAACATGGTCTGCAAAAAGCAGAGGGCGCCTACTATAAACATATAAGGTTAGTTTAGTGTGTTGTATCTTAGTAGAGTTTAAATCACTGCATGTAGTATATCACAGTGCATCAAATGAAATACTAGGGGTGATTTTGTTAGTGTATTTTAAGGATAGGTTCCTTGGTTTTTATCTTGCGCTCACCAGATTTTCGCCTACAAGTGTTTGATCCTTTAAGAAAGAGTTTCTACTAAAGGTGCAACCTGCTTGGGTTAATATAAAGGGGGGCAAGCTGAATACATTTTCATAAAACTTAACAAATTAAGTAAAATATATTAAATGTTACCATTTACCCCACCTACATAGAAAGAAGCAGTTTTGTGGTTCAGAAACAGTTACCTTTTTTGGTGAAAAAATCCTTGGAATATTTCCCCAACATAGCAAATTTTCGAGGGATTTTTCCCAGCAGTTCAGTGATCAATGCTATGTGATCTGTGTTTGGAGAACATTGCCAGCAAAACAGAAACATACAACTCAATCAGTACATTTTATACATTTAGAAAGAGGGCACGGTGCAGACAGAACAAATCTCCGACTCATTTCTGAAGCTTTACCATATACATGAACTTGACAGTGGTGTTGCCACAGCAACAGATTAGCCAACCCAATACTATCTGTTGTCAAATCTTTTTGCAGAAAAGATTAAACTGGAAAAAATGTGTTTCAAATGCACTGAGATAGGTGCATTTCCAAAGAGCCATGGAAAATAGTTCAGTGACCAAAAAAAAAAAAAAAATATTTTGAGGTGTCTGGAAAAAAAGCAGTGTGAAGATTCATTCTGTCTACATCACAATGCCTTCTGTAAGGAAGAGGTACTACCTCTGCGATTGAAGAATTCCCGAGAATATTTTCCAGACAGAGCAAAGTGTCTTGGGATATTGCCTAGAAGCTCAATGATGTGTGCTATGTGGTCTATGGAGGAGAGAAAAAGGAGTGAAGGGGTGAGGAAAAAAAGAACAGAATGAGATAAGAAACTAAGAGGAGGGAAATAGAATTAATTAAAATAAAACTCAAAACCAATTATGGGGCAAACCCATGCAGACAAGGCCCAGCAGAACAGACTCCATTAGTAAAATTTATGACCAGCGTTTATGTTGCGGAATAAATCAACAAGCAATAAAGCATGAGAATGGACAGATTCAGACAAAGAGTAGAACAGCCTTGGTACGCCAGTTAGGAATAATTAGTCCTTTAATATAGTCTGTCAAAATCCAGACACAAACATGTGTACAACTATCCAGCTCAAAAATTGAATTAGTAACATGAGGTGGACCTCATGTATAAGTGTGATTTGCAAATTCCAAAGAAAACATAAATGAAATACCTTAGATCTATCACAATCGCTCCATACTAGCTTTATCTTTTCATATGGTCCTGCAGACCTTTCACAGACCTGCACACTACATCACCTCACTTATTAAAAAGCACAAATATTTGTATTGATTCATGCCCTGGAGAGAAGCAATTGACAGATGAATAATTTTTAATACTAAAAGAATGTTGGCCCATCTAAGTGATTTGCTGCTGAATAAATGATTAGCTCAGCACATAGACTAATTGTATCTAATGACTGGCAAATCACACCTACATGCGAGCTGTTTAATGGGTTCTTTTGACTACATACTACTGGAGCTCAGCCGGCAGCTTTCAAACAAATGCATGTCTTACAGAGATTTAATGTCGTCTGAGTGACATTATGAAATAAAATGAGCTTGCTGAACAATTTCCATCCACTTCACTCTTGATTACAAGAAGAAATAAACAAGTTGAAGTTATATCATGAGGACTTTCAAAACATGCAGCTTCTTTTCTGTCATTCTTTCTGTAGAACTATGAAGTTAATATGCTTCTCCATCACCCAGTGAAAAAGCAAGTAGAGTTTTAGGCTTGGGATTTCAGGGCCATTGGCCATGATTTCATTTAAAATGTAAAAACACCATAGATATATATTGGTTTGGACCTCTTTAACTTTAAAGTTTTTTTTTTTTTCTGGCTAGAGTGGACAACATTAGATTGTCAGGTTGTTATTGCTGTCTGCCCGTTAAGTAGATTCACCAGATTTGTCTTGTTTACCATAATGGAAAAAGAAAAAAACATTCCAAACGTTCGGTTGACACCAGAACAGTAATAGAGGGGAACATTTCCAAAGGGTATACCAGTACAGGTGACCCTGGTGGCACCCTGAGGCTGAAAGTGTTGGGAAAATCCAACATTTTTCACTGTCATTAGAACATAAATGGAGGAGAAATCTTTCAATGGGAACTTTTCTTCCAGACACAACTAGAGCATTTCCCCATCTTTGGAGAGACTCTCAATTCTGGTCAGGTCTACTGGACAGAAAATAAATGAAAATCTCCCTGTCTACTTTATTCAAAATTAAAAAACACAGAAATGGATTCATAGACTATGGGTTATATGCCATTATCATCAGGTTATTGGACACTGGCAAAAACTATGCTTGGTCCACCTCCTAGTGTACAATACTGTGCAAATGTTTTAGGCAGGTGTGAAGAAATGCTGTAAACTAAGAATGCTTTCAAAAATATATATATTTTCATTCGAACAGAAGGAATATCTAAATCAAATGCAAAAAGTCAGGGCATTTGTAGGATTAGAGTCAGGTGTAGAATTAACGAATTATAGAAAGCAGGTGCTAATGACCGTCAATTTCATATGTAGGTTGAATAACAGTCATTAACTGAAACAGAAACAGATGTGGAGGAGGCTTAAAACCGGGTGTGAAACAGCCAAACTCTCTTTTGCCAAGGTGAGGTTGTGGAAGACAGTTTCATGTCACAGGTCATACACCATGACAAGACTGCACAGCAACACAACACAAGGTAATTATACTGCATCAGCAAGGTCACTCTCAGGCAAAGATTTGAAAGCAGACTGGGGTTTCAAGCTCTTTTGAAGAAGCACAAAGAAACGGGCAAAGTTGAGGAACATAGATGCAGTGGTTGGCTAAGGAAACTTAATGCAGCAGATGAAAGACACATCATGCTTACTTCCCTTCAACATAGGAAAAAGCCCAGCAGTGCCATCAGCACAAAACTGGAGGAAACCAGTGGAACCCAGGTACACCCATCTACTGTCCGGAGATGTCTGGCCAGAAGTGGTCTTCATGGAAGAATTGCGGCCAAAAAAAACATATCTCCGACATGGAAAAAAGGCTAAGCACAAAAACATAGGAGCTGGAGTGCAGAAAAATAACAGCAGGGGCTCTGGAATGATGAGTCAAAATTTAAAATATATGGTTGTAGCAGGAGACAATTTTTTTGACGTAGTGCTGTAGAGCGGTACAGCGATGAGTGTCTGCAGGCAACATTGAAGCATAGTGGAGGTTCCATGCAAGTTTGAGGCTGCATTTCTGCAAATGGAGTTGGAGATTTGGTCAGGATCAATAGTGTCCTCAATGATGAGAAATACAAGCAGATACTTATTCATCATGCCATACCATCAGAGAGGCATGTGGTTGGCCCCAAATTTATGCTGCAGCAGCACAAAGACCCCAAAACATATAGTCAATAACCGCTTGTTGACCGCTCTATAGCAGTTTTACTCTTCCGAGTAGAGTGCAAGCATGCGTGCCACCGCCAGTGTACTCGCCCAGCGGTGGGTACCACAAACTCAATGTCTGCTGGTACCGGCCAATTTTTTGGTAAACAGGCAGAACGGTGCCTATGTAAACAAGACAGATGCCCATTCTGTCAATAGGGAATGGTCAATGTCATGTGTTCAAAGCAGGGACAAGGATCTATGTCTTACCTTAGTAGAAGCACCTCCCCACAGTACACAAGCACTGGCTAGGAACACATTTAAGGCTTTGATCGCCCCTGATGTTGACCCCTTCCCAGCCAGTGTCATTATTACAGTGACAGTACATATTTTTTAGCACTGATCACAGTAATAATGTCACTGATCTCCAAGAAGTGTCAGTTTGTGTACAATTTGTCTGCCGCAATATCGCAGTCCCGCTAGAAGATGCTGATAGCCACCATTAGTAAAAAAAATAAAATTAATTGAAATAAAAATATCCCATAGTTTATAAAAACTAACTTTTGCGCAAACCATTCAATATATGCCATATTTACCAAAAATATGTAGCAGAATACATATTGTTTAAATTGATGAAGCAATTCCATTTTTTAAATTGTTTTAGCATAGCAGAAAGTAAACTTTTTTTTTTTTTCAAAATTGTCAAGTCTTCTTTTTTCTTTATAGTGCAAACAATAAAAAATGCAGAGGTGATCAAATCCCACCAAAAGAAAGCTCTATTTGTGGGGAAAAAAGAACAGAAATTGTATTTGGGTACTGCATCACACGGCCGCGCAATTGTCAGTTAAAATGACGCAGTGCTATATAAGAAAGAAATGGCCCGGTGAGGAAGGGGGGGTAAATCTTCCGGAGGTAAAGTGTTTAAGAACCATCTTCAGTGTAGAGGAGGAGTCCTGGAAGTGATGGTTTGGCCCACACAGAGCCCTGATCTCGACATCATCGCGTCCATTTGGGATTACATGCATTAAGAGACAGGAGGATTTAAGGCACCCTACATCCACAGGAGATCTGTGGTTAGTTCTCCAACTACCAACCTACCTGCTGAGTTCCTTCAAAAACTGTGTGCAAGTGTACCTAAAATAATTGATGCTGTTTTGAAAGCAAAGGGTGGTCACACCAAGTACTGATTTGATTTGGATTTCTCTTCTGTTCGTTTACTTTCCATTTTGTTAATTGATAAAAAATAAACTATTATCACTTCTATTTCTAAAAGCATTCTTGAGCAATGTAGTGTATATCCATATATCCCCACCCACTCAGACCCATCTGGGGTGAAACGGAGGGAGGAAGCCCAAAGGGGGACCTCCCTGAACAGAACAAGAGAAAAGGGCACAGGTAACAAGGTGTGCATGGCATGCAACCATAAATGTACAGCCTGAGCCCTATCTCCTGGGTGGAATTTGTTTGGAAATTACCAAGTTAAAGGAACTGCAGGGAAGAAGATGAGATCAGGCTTCCAAGCTACCCTTGTTCTCCAGTGGAAAAAAGGAGAATGTTCGAAAGAAAAGTACTGCTGCTGCAGCAAATAAAAGACTGGGGGATACGCGAGTAAGAGGACCAACAGAAGGGGAATCCCTTTACTTCCCAGGGGTAAGACTTGGTTATACTATTAGACCTTGCAGGAGTCCCCAACAGGAAACCAGGAAGAATCCGCTATCAGCATAAAGTATCCTGGTTGTATAAGGGCTAAGGAGATATGGAGTGGATATATAAAGTCGGATAGGGTAAGAGGTGGTACACCATAAGCAGGACGAGGCCAAAAAAACTTTGTACAAGATGATGAACAATTAAAACATAGGATGAGGTTTTCCATTAGATCACTAGGTGGAGACAGCTTAGCGGGGGGCCGCCAAACAGGAAGATGCAACTTGCATGTGGGGGGCCTTTAGAAAGAGGGCACGGTGAAGGGCCTTTGGGGGGGGGGGGGGGATGTGAAATGCCAATGTAGGGATATCCTGGAATTCGGGATATTAGGAACTCTCCTGGAAAGGATGTCAGACAGCCACAAGCTAGTAAAGAAGCTGATCAACACTGTTAAGTGCCTAAGCTCCTACCGTACATGCAGAGGAAGGTTGACCATCGAAGAACCCTTGGGAACAGTGAGATGGTATCCTGTCAATATCGTCAAACGCTAAGGGCAAGGGCTAAGGAAGGTAATTCATGATAGTCACCTCTAGTTGAGAGGAGTGATCTGGTGATCCACAACAGCAAAATATGAAGGAAAAGGCACAACAGTACATAAGTCTTGAGGACTGACACCAGAGAGGATATATATTGGTGCATTGGAGTACTAGGGGCTCCGGGTAAGGGAACTGACCTCCTCAAAGGGAAATATTAACAAGGGACCTAAGCCCAATGACCACATCCTGGTTGTTTGTAAAATGTCATCATTTATTATCAGATTGAATCCAAGCGTTGTGGTGAAGGAAGGTGTTCAGAATATACCTTGACACCTACATAAGAGTGGATCATGGCAATAAAATCTTGCAAGGGAATAGGCTCCACCAAAGTATAGCCAAAAGGAGTATACCAAAGGAGTATAAAGAATAGTCGCTCTCAAGTTATTGTCATAGTTGTCATGTAAAGAAAATACCATCACTTCAATAAGCAAGGTAAAGGAAAAATATGAATCTAATTAGTGAGATAAGGTCACACGGAAGTGTGAATGGAAAGATGGGAGGGGATATAACCAATCACACCTCCTTCACAAGAAGGAAAGAATCTTGAAATACAAAAGAAGTATTGGCCTGTAAGCAATTTTTTAAATCGCTCAAAGATTAACTATAGGGTAGACAAGGGCTAGGTCAGAAATCTTGTTTGAGTCTGGATGCAGAAAGAGAGATGCAGGAAGCCAATTCAGGCTTAATAGCATGTGCAACTTTCAAGAGACAGGGTTTCCCATGTAGGAGATAAAATTCCTTGACCTCTCTTCAAATTGGGAGATGAACATCCCCTGAACCTATAAGGTCAAGCGGGGTTAGGGAATAGTTGTTCTTATGTAGCAGCCAGTAGGACAGGATAAAAATGAGAGAGCTGTAAAGACAACAAAGAAGAATTACTGTGCATGCCTACCAGAAGACAGAATAAGAGAAAAAGTTTCAAACATCTCTTTTTAGGGCTAAGTGTCAAAAGGCTACCCCCTCTTCGCCACTGGCACAGGCTTTGTGGTAGTTCTGTTGGGGTTTAAGGGAGGAAGGTTTGCTATGACCAGAAGAACCCACCGTAGTCAATGATTTTTGAGAGGGGTGAACAGATCTATAACGTAAGGTATGGGGGATCCATTCCAGAGGCAATTGTGATCTTGGATAAATGGGGTCTTGACCCCTTTCCCGTCAGTAGCCATCTCAATGTATTGATCAAGGGCATTGCTAAAAAGGAGTTTGGCATTGAAAGGCAAGTGGAGAAGGCATCTTTCTTGAGTTGAATTTGTTTCCCAGGCTTTGAGCCACAAAGTTCTGCACATGTGCACAGAAAGCAAAGACATGGAAATCGGAAATATATTCTCTATGGTGTCTACACAGAATAGTAGGGCTGAGGGGAAGGGCTTATTGTAGCATGACTTCATCTTAGAAGAAAGATGAGGATCATCTATAGCAGGGGAAAGTTCATGTGGATGGATTAATATGGATTTCTCCAAACGATTTAGCCATAGTTTTGTTAACAGCTAAGGCAGCTATGACCAGCTCTAGGGTAGGGCCAGACAACACAAAGGTGGTTCTCAGACAATTCTCCAAGTGCCTAATCTTTAAAGGAAGGGGTATCTTCAATTGAAATGGTAGATTAGTGAGTCAGTGCTAAAATGTCCTGGTCCACTTTTGTTAAAGGATAAGTTCAACTTTGTTCACTTTTTTTTTCTAAATTCCAGCCCCCCTATGCACCAATATAGCATTAATGTACTTTTTTTGCAAAAATATCAACACTTTCCATTAATTCTACATACACTTACTTTACTTGTTCTCATCTATGTTTCCAGACATCCATTTGTAATGTCTTACTTTCTGAACAGACTATAGGTCATGACACAGGAAGGAGTTGACCAGCTGACCTCACTATGCAATCTGATTGTATATTGTGTATTTAGTGAGAAGAGTGATCACTGATTGATTGCATTTCATTTAAAAAACATGCAGCTGGAGATGGGCGGTAGGTAGGAGGGTGGATAATGCAGGGTGTGTGCCAATGAGGTCAGCTGGTCAACTCCTTCCAGTGTCATGACCTAAAGTCTGTTCCGGAAGTAAGACATTACAAATGCATGTCTGGAAACATAGATGAGAACAAGTAAAGTAAGTGTATGTACAATTAATGGAAAGTGTTGATATTTTTGCAAAAAAAGTACATTAATGCTATATTGGTGCATAGGGGGGCTGGAATTTAGAAAAAAAAAGTATAGCTCCTTGCTGCAATAGCCAGTTATAGGAGGGGGACAGTGACCTTGTTTTGTATTGTAACCACTTCAGGTAACACACTAGCACCGCAGCCGCCATTGGGCCACGGCTGGGTGTCTGGTCTGGTCCTGTATCTTTAAGGAGGGTTGGGCTCCTCCAGTCACCTGTCCATCTATCCATTAAATTGTATGTGCTTCCATTGTGGAGCCTCTTAAATATAGAGTTAGGTCTGCAGTACACAGGGAGCCTTGTCGGGGCCTGCAGCTTACGCATACACTTGCAAATGTGTGTAACCAATCCCCTGCCTTTTAAACGCTACTGTTAGATAGGTGAATTTGGTTGGTGGCAGACTGGTGGTAAGTTGAGCTTGGATTTCTCAGTTTTTTGTCTGTACCTGCCTTTCCATAGCTCCTTGCTACAATAGCCAGTTATAGGTGGGGGACAGTGACCTTGTTTTGTATTGTAATCACTTCAGGTAACACACTAGCACCGCAGCCACCATTGGGCCACGGCTGGGTGTCTGGTCTGGTCCTGTATCTTTAAGGGGGGTTGGGCTCCTCCAGTCACCTGTCCTTCATCTATCCATTAAATTGTATGTGCTTCCATTGTGGAGCCTCTTATATATAGAGTTAGGTCTGCAGTACACAGGGAGCTTTGTCGGGGCCTGCAGCTTACGCATACACTTGCAAATGTGTGTAACCAATCCCCTGCCTTTTAAACGCTACTGTTAGACAGGTTCCATCGGTTGGTGGCAGACTGGTGGTAAGTTGAGCTTGGATTTCTCTGTTTTTTGTCTGTACCTGCCTTTCCATAGGTCCTTGCTGCAATAGCCTGTTATAGGTGGGGGTCAATGACCTTGTTTTGTATTGTAACCACTTGGATTTCTCTGTTTTTTGTCTGTCCTTAATTTGTCTGAGGTTGGCTTGTCTGGCCATTCAATCATCAGGAAGTCATCCAGGTAGTGATTTTCTGGCACTGCGCCTGGTGGGTTAGGATCCAGGAGAGGGACTGCGCAAAGGTATCAAAGAGCCAAGGACTGCTCTTTGATCCAAAAGTCAGCTTGGTAGCAAAGTAGTATGCATTTTTCCATTTGATGCTGTGCCACTGCCACAAGGGTGGCTTGATGGGTACGAGCTTGAAGGCATCCTAAATGTCTACTTTGGACAGCCATGCACCCATGCCTATGCAAATGATGGACAGTATAGCTGAATAAACGGTCACATATTTGAGGGAGAACTCTTCTGAAGGAATCATTGAGTTAGGACTGGGAACGTCTCAGATGGTAAATGCACCAACTAGAAAAAAAGCCTTATTAGACCTTCTGATTACTAACAACACGGACCTGATCACAGACGTGGAAGTAAGGGGCAATCTAGGAAATGGCGATCACAGGTCAATTAGTTTCAGTGTAAGTCACACAAATAGGAAACATAAGGGGAATACAAAGAAATTGTATTTTAAGAGAGCTAACTTCCATAAACTACACTCCTTGCTGGAAGCTGTTAGTTGGGATAAAATTCTAGGAACAATGAACGCGGAGGAAAAATGGGAGTGCTTCAAGGACATACTAAACAAAGGTATTAGCCAGTGTATCCCAATGGGAAATAAGTTTAGAAGAGCTAATAAAAGCAGGGTGGCTTAACTCCGATGTAAAAAATTTCGACCTCACGGCTGTCTCTGGGTTGTCGGAACATAAAAAACTTCCGGAAGAGGAAACGGAAATATACACAAAAATGTAGCCTCAATTCGGTGGGACGAAAATAATCGAGAAGATTTGAATAAAGGGTAACCCTATGTGA
>BLSH010462490.1:426386-440474 GCA_018402905.1 Glandirana rugosa | reverse complement strand
GCCTGTGTCTAACCCTCCCTCACCACCCTTGCCTGTGTCTAACCCCCCACACCACCTCGCCTGTGTCTATCCCTCCCGCACCACCATTGCCTGTGTCTAACCCCCCCCCAGCTCACACCACCCCTGCCTGTGTCTAAACCTCCCACAGCACCCCTGCCTGTGTCTGAACCCCTAACCACCGCTGCCTGACTGAACCCACCACCGCCACCACTGTTGCATGTAAATCTGACTATCTGATAAATTTTATTTTAGTTTTAATTCTCGTAATATAAAACAAATGATGTGGGGGCCTTTTGGTGGACGGATTGTTTTTTTTTGGGGGGGGGCAGCATTTCATTCTTGGACCTAGGCAGCACAATGTCTTGGACCAGCCCTGGTGGCGGCAACCAGGTGAGGAGTACAAAGTCAACTGTGTCTTGCCTACAATCAAGCAATGTGGTGGGAGTGTCATGGTCTAGGGCTGCATGAGTGCTGCCGGCACTGGGGAGCTACGGTTCATTGAGGGAATGAATTCCAACATGTACTGTGACATACTGAAACAGAGCATGATCCCCTCCCTTCGGAGACTGGGCCGCAGGGCAATATTCCAACATAACGACCCCAAACACACCTCCAAGATGACCACTGCCTTGAAGATGAGGGTAAAGGTGATGGACTGGCCAAGCGTGTGCTCACTTTTGTTGCCAGCGGTTTAGACATTAATGGCTGTGTGTTGAGTTTTTTTGAGGGGACAGCAAGTTTACACCGTTATACAAGCTGTACACTCACTACTTTACATTGTAGCAAAATGTCATTTCTTCAGTGTTGTCACATGAAAAGATATAATAAAATATTTACAAAAATGTGAAGGGTGTACTCACTTTTCTGAGATACTGTAGATATACACTAGTGTGCTTAGGTCTTTCCTATACCTCCCAGTCAATTACCATACCATGTATAGGTCTATCTAGGAAAATATGCATCTAACAAGCAGTTCTCACCATACAAGCTGTGCTCCAAATATCAGCAGGGGTGCTGTAACCAGCTCCTATGAGAACTTCTATGGAGCGATACTGTCTTGTCTGTATGTCTTCAGTGAAGTGCTTGTGCTGCACAAAGGAAACACTTATGAATAATAGGTTTTAATTCAAGAGACAGTTATGCTCATTCGATTCATGTCTACTTACCACCCAGCAAGCATTCCCAAGATCTGCAATTTTAACTCTAATAAGGTCTGCATTTCGTGGATCCAGTGGGTTCACCAGGAGGTCTGCAGCACGTGTTTTATCTGCAAAATGTAAAAAAAAAAAAAAAAAAAAAAAAAAAAAGTTAATTAGAAACAAAGACAACGTTCGGTTTTACATAAACTTTAAAAAAAAGAATAGAATCTCCTTTACTTTACAGCAGCCAGATCTTCTCAATGTTAAAACAAACCCACTTGTTTCTTTTTTTTATATGTCAGTAGAAGCTTATGGTGCCTGGCTCCATTAACTCACCAGCTCAAAGCTCAAAGTTCTACAATTTGTTCACTCCTCACGTATGTAATATTTTAGGCTGCCCCTGAAAAAAGACACTTGTCAAAACTTGTAAAGGGATTGTATAGTGATTTTGTACCTTTTTTTAAAAAAAATATATATATTTTTACCAGGACTACAATATACAAAGTTCAAAAACATTTTTTTTTAGTCAGGTTTATAAGAAATACTGTATATGAAGATTATGTATTCCATCCAGCTGTCAGGTGGTGTTTTAGGTTCGGTTTCACACATTTTGTATCTCCTCCGATTAAGAAAAAACTGCTCGCAAATCTTGTATTTTTTGCTTAACCACTACAGACGTCTGCCTCTTTGCGCGCTTCTCCACTTCTCTAGTGCCTGCCGCAAGTTGCGTGAGTGTGCCCGCGGGTCGGGCAGACTCAGTGTCCGCAATGACCTGCGATCGCCCATTACAGAGGTAGAACGGGGAACCGCCAATGTAAACACGGTGGTTCCCCGTTCTGTCAGGGGACATAACAGAAATCTACTGATCCCTGTCATCGGGATTAGTGAGATCTGTTATGTCCCTGCCAGCTCAGCCCCCACACAGTTAGAACACAGTGAGGGAACACATTTAACCCTTTGATTGCCCCCCTAGTGTTAACCTCTTCGCTGCCAGTGACATTTACACAGTAATCAGTGGCTATTTTTAGCTCCGATCGCTGTAAAAATGTCATTGGTCCCAAACAAAGTGTCAAAAATGTCCGATCTGTCCGCCAGAATATCGCAGTCCCACTAAAAATCGCAAATTGCTGCCATTACCAGTAAAAAATAAATAAATAAAAACTTCATAAATCAATTCCCATAGTTTGTAGACGCTATAACTTTTGCACAACCCAATCAATATAAGTGGATTGCGATTTTTTTTTACCACAAATATGTAGAAGAATACATATCGGCCTAAACTGATGAATACATAGTTTTTTTTATATATTTTTTTTGGACATGTATTCTAGCAAAAAGTGAAAAATATTGTTCTTTTTTCAAAATTGTCGCTCTTTGTTTATAGCGCAAAAAATAAAAACCGCAGAGGTGATCAAATACCACCAAAAGAAAGCTCTATTTGTGGGGGTAAAAAATGATAAAAATTTTGTTGGGGTACAATGTCGCACGACAGCGCAATTGTAATTCAACATGCGACAGCGCTGAAATCTGACAATTGGTCTGGGCAGCAGGGGGGGTTTAAGTGCCCAGTAAGCAAGTGGTTAAGTGTTCCTTGAAGCGAAAATGTAAATGCAGATGGATCGTGTGGACAGATGAGCATTGACTCATCCACCTCCCTCTGTCCAAGATTTTCAATGACGGGCATCATGCCTGAAACTATTGTTGTGCTCTCTCATTGGAAAACCTACAGTACTCTGGAAAATACAGACACAGATCAGCCATAACTTTATCACCACCCACCCAATATTAGGTAGGTCCCCGTTGCTGCAAAAACAGCCCCTTTTGTTGGCAAAACAGCCCTGACCCACTGAAGCATATATGTCACTAGACCTCTGAAGGCATGCTGTGGTAACTGGCACTAAACTGTCCGTAGCAAATCCTTGCTTTTCCATGTTTTTCCATGCAAATCCTACAGCGGCTTAATCGGACTGTGGTCTGGAGAATTTGGTGGCAAAGTCAACACATAAAACTCATTGTTGTGTTCCTCAAACCATTCCTGAACCATTTTTGCAGTGTGGTAGGGTGCGTTATACTGCTGAAATAGGCCACTGCCATCATGAAATACTGTTTCCATGAAGATGTGTACTTGGTCAGCAACAAGGTTTAGGTAGATGGTATGTTAAGTAACATACGGTGGGTAAAAAGAAGTATTGAACACATCACCATTTTTCTAGGTAAATATAGATTTCTAAAGGTACCATTGACATGAATTTTTCACCAAATGTTGGTGACAACCAACGAAATCCATACATACAAAGAAACCAAAACAAATAAGTTCAGAAATTAAGTTATTTGTACTAAAATGGAATGACACAGGGAAAAAGTATTGAACACGCTAACTGAAATGTATTTAATCCTTTATTGGTAATGACAGCTTCAAGACACCTCCAGTATGGAGAAACTCTTTGCATGCATTACTCAGGTGTGATTTTGGCCCATTCTTCCACAGTCGGTCTTCAAAGCTCGATGTTCTGTGGGCCTCTTCTATGAACTCTGATCCTTTGTTCTTTCCATAGATTTTCTATTCAACTCAAGTCAAGTGATTGGATGGGCCATTTATTTTCTCTTTTTCTCTGAAACCAAATGAGAGTTTCCATGGCTTGGTGTTTGGGATCATTGTCTTGCTGAAATGTCCACCCTCGTTTCATCTTCATCATCCTGGCAGATTTTTATCAAGAATGTCTTGGTACATTTTTCCATTCATCCTTCCTTCAATGAGATGAAGTTTGCCAGTACCGTATGCTGAAACAAAGCCCCACACCATGATGTTCCCACCTCCAACTTGATTGTTGGCATTGTATTTTTGGGGTGATGTGCAGTGCCATTTGAACTCCAAAACATGGTGTGTATTATGGCATCCAAATTGTTAAATTTAGGTCTCATCTGACCAGACTATATTCTCACAGTATTTCACAGGCTTGTCTAAATGTTGTGCAGCAAAACGATCTTCAACATGGTTTTTCTTCAACAATGGAGTCTTGCATGGTGAGCATGCATACAGGCCATGGCGGTCCAGTGCATCACTTATGGTTTTCTTTGAAACAATTGTAGTACCTGCTAATACCAGGTCTTTCTGAAGCTCTCCACAAGTAGCCCTTGGTTCTTGGACAACTTTTTTTTTTTTTTTTTACATATATTATCTTTATTTAAAGAATTTTCTGAATTTTCAATACAAATAGAAAACGTTCAAGAAGAAGTACAAAAAGCTTAATTTCAACTTAAACGGGGAAGGGATAGGGATCAGGGTGGGGTAGCCCTGCGTTGCATAATCAAATAAACCTATTCATGGGGTCTGGGCACCAGTGATGCATATGGTGACATATCCCCGCGGGTGTCACCCAACCCTGGACTATCGGTCCCTGTGGGCTTGGGCGAACCCCACCGGGGATGGTGGGTATTACACCGACTAGTCTCCGTGCCCATCATCCCCATCCCTGAGAGCACGCATTGAAAACCGGGCCATAGAAATAGAAAATGTCAGGATCAGGTTCTTCAAACAATACTAAAAATATATTGCCAATTATTTTAACAGCGTTTGTCACACAAGGTCTCTATCCCCTCTATTACCAACTCTAGATTGAGTGTGTTTCAACACCTATATTTATTCCAGCTTTACGTGCAAACTGTGGGTCAGCCAAGGCTAGCAGAGCCAGGTCCAAGCTGGAGGCTACCGGGGCCGCGCTAGACATGTGTTCTCGCCAGAGCGCCAATGTGGCGTCGAAGCGTTTCAGGGTTCCTCTGCAGGTTGCCACCCATTCCTCTGCTGCCATAATGTCCCCCACCTTCCCAATCCACTCCGACTCTGTTGGAATTCGAGTGATTTTCCAGTACAGTGGAATAAGGTGCTTGGCAGCGTTGAGAAGGTGGGGAGAGCACTCTTCTTGTATTTAGCCACAGAGGTAGTTGGGAGATGCAGTAAAATGTGCTTAGGGGAGTCAGGTAGGTTCATCCCGATACCGTCTGAAATAGTTTGCCAAAAAGGCTGCAATAAGGGGCACCCCCACCAAATGTGCAGGAATGTCCCCTCCATTCCACAGCCCCTCCAGCAGAGTCCCAGCACAGAAGGATAAAGCTTAGCCAGTAATGCTGGCACTCTATACCAATGGGTTAAGAGTTTGTAAATATTTTCTTGCGCCTTGGACTCTACCGAACCGGCATGTGTCAGATGGTAAAGGTGTTCAAGCTCCTCTTTCGTAAATTTGCACCTTCTCCCATTCTTTTATAAAGTAAGGTTCGTTATGAGGTTTGGCCCTTTTGAGAAGCTTATACAATACTGATATCATGTGAAGCGGGGGGTCTTGTGCCGCCCAAAGGCTTTCAAACTCCATAAGAGTGGACCTGACCGGCGACTCATGATGTCTAGAGATTACAAAATCTCATAATTGACGATGTCTCCAAAGGTCAAATGGAAAACTCCCATATTGTTCTCTAAGAGTTGATAGAGGTATTTTAGTGTGTCCCTGTATAAAACGTGCCAAGCTGTGGGTACCATCAGCCTCCCAGGACCCCATGGCAGAGAGCTGCTCACCCGGGGAGAACCAGGGAAAGCTGCTTACCGGTGCCAGTGGTGAGGTAGGGGGTGCTAGTGCAAAGGTAGTGTTTAACTTATCCCACGTCTTTAGAGCGGGGGGGCGCCCAGTCAGAGAGGCCTCTATCGTTTTTTTGGTACCCATGGTGCATACGATAGATTCCTGCTGGCCATAACCTTTTCCATTTGTACCCACAACTTGGCAGTAGTGTGAAATTTCCAGTTAAGAATTCTCTGCATTGCTATAGCTCTATAAAATATTGAAAGATGTTGGGTATACCCAATCCCCCCAGTCTCTTGGACCTCTGCAATATCGCCATGGCTATCCTAGATCTCGTTTCTCCACACAAACCCAATGAACAGGCTGCGTAATTCCTTAAAGAAGCAACGCGCCAACAAGATAGGCAACATGTGCAATAAGAATAGGATGCGCGGCAGGACCACCATCTTAATGATATTTGTGCGGCCCATCCAAGTAAATGTGTCTCTATCCCATGACCGTAAGTCCTGATTGATTTGTTTATGCATGGGAGCGTAGTTAGAATACAGATTAGCCAATTTACTCGTTAGCTGAATTCCTAAATATTTTAGGGATGAAGATGCCCACGTAAATGGGAAGGCTCCTTGTAAGGCTGCAGCTACGTTCGCAGGAATAGTTATGGGCAGAATTTCCGATTTGGGAGTAGTTTATTCGAAAGTTAAATACATGGCTATCAGAGGTCAGTTCCTCCATCAGGTTCGGCAATGAGACTGCAGGGTCTACAGCATATGCAGATAGTTTATGCTCTGTATGTCCCACTCTGACTCCCCTAATGTTCAGGTTCACCCTTATCCTCCTGAGCAATGGTTCCAGAACCAGAGCGAACAGCAGAGGAGACAGTGGGCACCCCTGCCTCGTGCCGATCCGAATGGGGAATGTTGACGATAACCCTCCGTTGACCTTTACCTGTGCTTTCGGAGAGGTGTAGAGCGCCATTATACACCTCAACATATGCTGGCCCGATCCCATTTTTACCTGGACCGCTCTGAGGAAGTCCTAGTCCACGCGATCGAACGCCTTTTCAGCGTCCGTGGAAAGAATCAGGCATTTGATCGCGTGTGCTAGCCCAATGGATGAACTGTAGGGCCCTGTTGGAATTATCTCGTGCCTCTCTACTAACTATAAAGCCTGTCTGGTCGGGGTGGACAATGTCTATGAGTAGGTGTTGAAGTCGGTTAGCGATTATCTTAGCAAATATTTTTAGATCCGTATTCAGTAAAGATTTGGACAACACTACTGAGAATTCTTTTCACTCCTCTGTCAGAAATCTTGCGAGGAGCACCTGGTCATGACGACATTATGTTCTTTCCACTTCTGGATTATGGCCCCAACAGTGCTCACTGGAATATTCAGAAGTTTAGAAATCCTTCTGTAACCAATGCCATCAGTATGTTTTGCAGCAATAAGGTTGCAAAGGTCTTGAGAGCTCTTTTCTTTTACCGATCATGAGATATTTCTTGTGCAACACGTTGGTAATGAGACACCTTTTTATAGGCTACCAGTTGAGACTGAACCAGCTGATCTTAATTTGCACTGACAATGATAGATTTCAGCTGGCGTCTTGGCTTTCCATGCCTTTTTGCACCTCCCTTTCTTCATGTGTTCAATAGTTTTTCCCTGTGTCATTGCATTTTAGTATACATAAATTAATTTCTGAACTTATTTGTTTTGGTTTCTTTGCATGTATGGCTTGCATGGGTTGTTACTGACAAGTGGTGAAAATTTCATGTCAATAGCACCTTTAGAAAAAGGGATTTTATGTATAACTTACCGTAAAATCCTTTTCTCTGAGTTCACTGACAGACGCAGCCTTCTTATGACACATGGGGTTATGCTCATCCTACTAGGAGTAGACTAGGCAAAACAAACAAAAGCATAGGTTGGCCCCTCCCAGGGGGCCGTCCTTACCTTAGCATATAATCCCCCTGCCCTGTACAGCACATCAGTTCGTAACAAGCCGTACAAAACCAACGCAGAGGGGTGGGTGCTGCGTCTGTCAGTGAACTCAGAGAAAAGGATTTTACGGTAAGTTATACAAAAAATCCCTTTTTCTCTTCCGTTCACTGACAGACGCAGCCTTCTTATGACACATGGGGACGTCCCAAAGCTGTGCCAATCAAGAGGGGTGGTCAAAACTATAACAACTGTACCCAACAGAAAAACGCCCTCTTAGGCGGCGCTAACCGCCCCTATACTGCCGCTTGTAATACTTTGCGGCCAAAAGCAGCATCCGAGGATGCTGAAACATAAATTTTGTAAAACTTAGTAAACGTGTACACTGAGGCCCAAGTAGCTGCCTTGCACACCTGAGACACCGAGGCCTGGTGTCTAAACGCCCAGGAAGTACTACCTGCCCTGGTGGAATGCGCCGTGACCAGAAACGGGGGAACCTTGCCCCGAATCTCATATGCATGAGTCACGGTCTTCCGTATCCAACGCGACACGGTAGCTGACGAGGCCGCCATACTCTTGCGCGACCCTTCCGTCAGCAAAAATAAAGAATCAGACTTCCGAAAGGAAGCTGTAGAACTCAAATACACCCGCAAAGCCCTCACCACATCCAAAGAATGCAGTTCAACTTCTTTGGGATGCGACGGGTGCGGGCACAATGAAGGAAGAACAATATCCTCATTTAAATAAAAGGAAGAAACCACCTTAGGAAGAAACGTAGGGGAAGGCCCAAAACTGCCTTGTCCTTATGGAGGACCAAGTAAGGCGACCTGCAGGATAATGCTGCCAACTCCGACACCCGCCTGGCGGATGTGATAGCCACCAGAAAGGCCACTTTCTGCAACAACTGTAAGGGAATGTCCCTAATCTTTTCATATGGTGGTTTCTGCAACACAGAAAGCACCAGATTCAAATCCCACGGTGCCAAAGGCGACCGTATGCGAGGACCCACATGACGTACCCCCTGTACAAATGTACAGATCAATGAATGAGATGCCAAGGGCCGTTGAAAAAGAACCGCCAGGGCCGAAATCTGCCCCTTAAGCGTACTTAACGCCAGTCCCTGCTGCAAGAATGACAGTACTCTGGACACTCTATAAGAGCGGGGGTTCCAACCCCCTGCCTCGCACCAAGTAATATAGGCCTTCCAGGTTCTATGATAAATCTTACGTGAGGTACTCTTACGTGCTTTAATCATAGTAGGGATTATGGAGTCAGAGACACCCCTATCCCTCAATACTTGGGACTCAATAGCCAAGCCGTCAAAGCCAGCGAGGGTAAAGCAGGGTGCAAGATGGGCCCCTGAGACAGTAGGTCTTCGAAGTGGAAGACGCCACGGAACATCTGCCACCATCCGCACTACGTCGGCGTACCAAGGACGCCGAGGCCAATCCGGAGCTACCAGTATTGCAAAGGTCTGTACCTTGTGAATGTACCTGGAGGCCATAAGGTCCACCTCTGATGTGCCCCATTTGCGGCAAATCTGGTGGAACACTTCTGGATGTAGGGACCATTCCCCTTGATCCAGAGTCCGGCGGCTGAGAAAGTCCGCCAGCCAATTTCCCACACCTGGGATGTAGATTGCAGAGAGAGCTGGCATGTGAAGTTCTGCCCACCGAAGGATCAGAGCCGCCTCCGCGGCTGCTGCTGCTGCTGCGCTTCTTGTTCCGCCCTGATGGTTTACATGCGCCACAGCCGTGGCATGGTCCGACTGAACCCGAACAGGGATGCCTCGCAGCCTTTCAGTCCAACGGGACAGGCAAAGCCTGCTCGCTCTCAGTTCCAGTACATTTATCGGAAGACCAGCTTCCTGCACTGACCAATGACCCTGGGCAGAAAACTGACCCAGGACCCCTCCCCAGCCCGATAGGCTGGCATCCGTCTTTGCAATCGACCAATTGAGGGGAGGAAAACGTTTCCCCCACTTTAGGGCCGGAGCCCGAATCCACCAAATCAAGGATCCCCGGGACTGCTGAACCGACCTGATCCGCCGGTCTAGGGATAGGGGAGATTTGTCCCACTGCGACAAAATTGCCCTCTGCAGGAGCAGAGTGTGACTCTGGGCGTAAGGTACCGCTTCGAAAGTCGACACCATGAGTCCCAACACCCGTATACAGAACCGTAAGGAGAACCACCGGGGTGATGATAGGGTTCGCACTGCTGCCTGAAGTGTTAGGAGCTTGCTCGGTGTCAGAAACACCCCTGCCTGTACCGTGCCTGGAATCAGACCCAGGTACTCCAGCCGGCAAGCCAGAATTAACGATGACATCTGTTCGGCGAGTGCCTGAACGGCGCCTAGAACCGTCCCCCGACGCTCCTGCGGGAGCCTCACGTTTGAGGGGAAGAACCTTTCTGGGAGCAGAGAGTGGACTTCTATCCTGTACCCGGAGGCCACCACCTCCAGTACCCACCAATCGGTGAAGCAGACAGCCCACCTGTCTGCAAACCCCAGCAACCGGCCCCCCACCCGTGAGGCAGGTGTGGGCAACCCATCATGCGGAGGCAGACTTGTCCTCCGCTTTTTCGGACTTACGCTGCCAGGGCCTCTTGCTGTGCCCTGAGAACGCCTTCCCGGCCTTGCCTGCTGGGCCGGGTGCCCAAAAAAACTTCTTCTGACCTGAAGAGACAGGGCCCTGCCTACGACGACAATCTCGTCGCTTCGGCTCTGGAAGGAAAGTACTCTTCCCTCCCGTGAAATCCTTAATGATTTTATCCAACTGTGGGCCAAACAGACGTTCTCCATGAAAGGGCAGATCTGCAATAGCTTTCTTTGAAGCCTGGTCGCCTGACCAAGAGCGGAGCCACAGCACCCGCCTGATAACAATTGAAAAAACAGACATTTTTGACAATATGGGAAGAAGATCCAAAGCAGCATGGCATATGTAGCGAAGACCCTCTTTCATATGTTGTGCCCGCTGTACTTCAGCCTGTGCACATTCACTAGACAAACTAGTGTGCAGTGCGGCAGCGTGCTCACGAAGAGACTGTGCCGCCATTGCAGTTGCTAGCGCCGGCTGCATGGCTGACCCAGCCAACAAGAACAGTGCTTTAGGCACTGCTTCTGTGCGGCGATCGGCCGCCTCCTTAAAGGATGGAGACCCCTCCAAGGGAATGGTGGTTGTTTTATTTACACAAGCCACGGCAGGGTCCACCACCGGGGAAGCCCATCTCTTATTGAAGCTCTCCTCAAAGGGGTAGCGAACAGCAAAGCTTTTAGGCAAAGCCAAAGAACTTGGTGGCCTACGCCATTCCTTGAACACTGCCTGTTCAAACACCTGATCATAAGGGAAAGCCCTAGGGGATCTAGGGGGTTTTAGTGGTCCACAGACGTATGCGGACTCATGCGACTCCCCTGCTTGGTCAAGCCGCATAGAGTCGCAAATATCAGTGATCAGTGCTTCCACTATCGCTTTATCCCGAGAAAAAAGGAGCCTCCTGATCCTCCTCGCCCTCTGAGGGTGGCTCACCCTCTGAAAGACCCACAGGTGTGACCACAGAGGCGCTCTCTAGATCCGAATCCTCCCCGAGGACAGAGGGGGGGGTGGGCACTTCTGGGGGCCCCTCGGAACGGGCACCCCTGCCTGGGGGAAGAACTCCCCAAACACCGCCCTCAGCTGTTCCAAGGACACTAACGTTCCTGGGGTGGACTGTAGATCCGCAGGTACCCCTGCCATAGTATTGCTGGCCTCTGACATCTTCCGGCACCCCCACTGTGCAACCATTACCTCTACCTACCAATCAACCTGGGAGACCCGGGAGGATTGCACCCCCCGCTACCAGCACCCAGGAAGTGCCAGCTATACTTGCTGTTTGATGCCTCAGCACTCCGACCGGAAGAGCAATGCCCACAAACTGCTGCACGCCAGGAGCTTGTTACTGTGTGTCAGCCACACTGTCCAAGCGCAAACCGGAAGCCACTTCCGTTTTTAAGTACTTCCTGCACAAGGACTGCACCTCTCCCCAACGACCACTGGGGGCCGCCAGAGAGCAGGCTGGAAACCGCATGGTTCTCAAACAATGGACGCTGCCATTACACACGCGCGGTCGGCCACAAACGAGAGGTGCTCCACTCCAATGGTGGCGACCCGCCTACACAGTGCTCCGAACGGTCGGTGCAGAATCGAACGGTTAGTGCAAAGGTGCCTGCCGGGGAGGGGGGGGGGCCTCTAATGGACCCCCACCGGCCGGCCACCACCCGAGCTGCCCAGGTGCCCGCTCTTCATGCCCCTAAGGCGGAAGAGGGGTCCACTCACCAATCCGACGGGCGCATCGGTAGCCACCGGAGCAGACCTACCTCCCCAAAGAGAGTCATGCTGCTGGCCAGGCCACTGGACAGGCGTACCAGTCACTGGGCTCTAGTGGGTTTTAGCCACTGGCCACCTGCACGGAACGGGCGCTATGCGGTGGGCCCCCCTAAGGGTGCTCGCATAGCGTCGGCCGGACTGGGGAAAGATTTGGATTCGAGATATCCTCTATACCACCAGCCAGCTTCTTGATCGCAGTCTTCATCAGACGAATCTTCAGGAGACCGCCGATCCCATAGGGAACCAGGTCTACTCCTTGCACTAGGCAAATAAAAACTGATGTGCTGTACAGGGCAGGGGGATTATATGCTAAGGTAAGGACGGAACCCTGGGAGGGGCCAACCTATGCTTTTGTTTGTTTTGCCTAGTCTACTCCTAGTAGGATAATAACCCCATGTGTCATAAGAAGGCTGCGTCTGTCAGTGAACGGAAGAGAAATAGATTTACCTAGAAAAATGGTGACGTGTTTTATTTTACCCATTGTATATGAATGGTAGATCCCAAGGTTTCAGCAGAACATGCCCAAAGCATTGCAGTGCCTCGCCGTCTTGCCTTCTTCCCATAGTACATCCTGGTGCCATTATTTACAAAGGTAAGTGACAAACACGCATCCTGCCATCCACATGATGTAAAAGAAAACATGATTCATCATACTAAGCCACCTTATTATATTGCTCTGTGGTCCAAATCTGATGCTCATGTGCCCATTGTAGACACTTTTGGCTGTGGCTCCCTCCTACCGAGTGCCCCCAGTGCAAGCAGCTTGCAATGGGGGCACCCAAGCAGGCTCGCTCCTGAGCCGTTGCAGTGTGTGTCTATTAAAATACACAGCCGTGGCTCAGCCCTGCCCCCCTCTCTCTCCTCATTGGCTTACTTGCTGTGATTGACAGCCAATGGCTCCCGCTGCTGTCTCAGTTAATGAGGGAGAATCCCCAGAGAGCAGAGGATCTCGTGCACATCACTGGATCACGAAGGGGCTCAGATAAGTATTAGGTGGGGCTGCTGCACAGAAAACATTTTTACCTTCATGCATAAAAGTAAAAAACCTTGAGCCTTTATAACCACTTTATGTTATGGCTGATCAGTCTATACACACACACCTGCTCTACAGTAGCGTTCACTATCTGTAATTACTCGGTTGATATTATTCAGACAAGAATGCCTACCATCCTCATGTTTCCAAAATAGAAGTCAACAAAATATTCTTTGCGATTACTGACAATTATATTCTTTCAACATTTGCTTTATTTAATGCTTGAAAACTGTGTGACAAAGATTCTACACGTTTTTGTAAAATGTACCGTTTCCTAGACAAAAATCTAACCAAGGGCGTACTCTGCAGGATACAGCTATATTTCTCTTCAGTCAAGTTAATCCTTTGCTGATCACCAACTCCAGAAAAGTAAGGAAAATCCCTAGGGAGAGAGTATTTCCATCACTACAAAGATTATGTTTTATGCTTTGTTGCCTTAACCTCTCCTACAGCCAACTCGTCACATAAACTCTCCGTTTGCAACCATAAACTTCACATTTTTCATCCATATGCATGACTTTCTTCCAGACATTTCCTGGAGAAGTTTCAGTACTGATTGTGCCATGCCAAATATTTATCCTTTTTTAGCTGCTGAAGTAATTTGAACTGCCAGCCTCCCCTGAAGGCCAAAGTCAGCCATTTGCCTTTTGCAAATGTATTTCCTTGTTGACCATTTTTTTTACACAGATTCAACAATGCAACATCCTAAAGCTTGTTTAACCCCTTCCTTACCGGGCACTTAAACCCCCCTCCTGCCCAGACCAATTTTTGGCTTTCAGCGCTGTCGCATTTTGAATGACAATTGCGCGGTCGTGCGACGTCGATTTTTTCCTATTTATAAACCGTACCGTGTTAGTCATGACTTTGAAGAGGTCCTTTACAGACCTTCTTTCAGTACGTATACCTACTTTTTACACTTCAAATACCAACGTTTGCCTCTCAAATACACTGCTCAACCGACATCCTCTCCAATTCCGTTGTTTCGTATTTTGTATTAGAAACATCACTACCTTTATGAGAGAGGGATCCCTAAAAGGAATGAAAAGACCTCAACC
>BLSH010462490.1:393530-412425 GCA_018402905.1 Glandirana rugosa | reverse complement strand
AGCGCCCCCCCCCCCCCCCCGGGGTAAGACAAGTAATTTGCGCCCCTAACCCTAACTTACTCACAGCAGAGCAGCCAGTCAATAACTCCACCGTTACATCAGGGTTACAGGGTGGCCAGAAAGAGTGACACTATAAAATCTGTTATGGGAGAAACTCCTTATTATGCCGAGTGCATCGTGACTGCGGCATGTAAAACGCCCTCATCTGCTGCCTAATGGAGCTTAAGGGAGGCCAATGGTGGGTGGCAAAAACAGGTCTCTACTGCACATTTTTACCACCCAACTTGCACATCTACACAAAGCCTTAGTGACATTGTAAATAAAAAAAAAAAAAAAAAAAGGTGAAAAGTATTCCAGTGCTGCTGATCTTCTGCTGCCTCTTTGCAGCCACTTCCTGCGTACATATGTGTCCCCCACAGTGACTTTTCATTGCTCTGGTGGGTTTCCGGTCACCATGAAATACTGGAGCCCAGCTGCACATAGAGTGGTAATTGTTGATGGTACACAGGGCTTTATCACAAATTTGTTGCTTAGAATAAAGGTCACGATTCTCGCAGTGTAACATCATCTGTCACATTATACAAAAAAAAAAAAAAAAAAATGGGCTAACTTTACTGTTTCGTTTTTTTTTTTTTTATTCATTAAAGTGTATTTTTACCAAAAAATTGCGCTTGAAAGACCGCTGCGCAAATACCATGTGACATAAAATATTGCAACCACCGCCATTTTATTCTCTAGGGTCTCTGCTAAAAAATAATATATAATGTTTGGGGGTTCCAAGTCATTTTCTAGCAGAAAACACTGGATATTTAATTGTAAGCCACTAATGTGAGAAAAGGTTTAGTCTTTAAATGGTTAAACTTTCCTGATACAGCCCGGGAGATAATTGCTTTGAAAGAAGAAGATACATTGTTGCTTGTTTATTCTTCCTAATGCCCCGTACACACGATCCGAAAATCGGACGACAGATCGTCCGTTTTTTTTTTTGCATGCTAATCTCAGATCGAATCGGAAGAATATACTAAAGTCACGAATATTCTCGTATGACAGAATAAAAAAATCGGAAGTGATGTAATGTGTTGTAGTGTATTTGTATTGCATTGTCGGACGACAACTGTACTGATTAAACGAAAATCGTACGATCGGGCACCATGCGATCAAAATTTTCATGCTTGTCCGATCGAATATTATCTGATGAACTGTCGTGATCGGCTCTCGTAAGCTGTGTACTAACGATCCGATTATCGTACGATCGCATTGTATGCAATATTTTTCGTCCGATTTTCGGATCGTGTGTACGGGCCATAACTCTCAACAAATATCCGGGCAGCCCAAGTTTAACAGCTGTTAGATGAAGCAGAGAACTCTCGGCTCTCACTGAATCTGACAGCTGTTTTAACGTGGGGAGAGAAGGAACGGCAGTCACTCGCCAGGACGCGATTTCTGGTCGCCATGGCGACCTGGCGCCTGGGGTTTGTCGAGGCCTGATTTAGTGTACAGCTAGTATAAAAGTGTAAATTTGCTGTCCTCTCAAATGACTCAACACACAGCTATTAATGTCTAAACCGCTGGCAGCAACAAAAGTGAGTACGCCTCTAAGTGAAAATGTCCAAATTGGGCCAATATTTTGTGTGGCCACCATTATTTTCCAGCACTGCCTTAACCCTATTGGGAATGGAATTCACCAGAGTTTCACAGGTTGCCACAGGACTCCTCCATGGTGACATTACAGAGCTGGTGGATGTTAGAGACCTTGTGCTCCTCCACATTCCATTTGAAGATGCTGCACAGATGCTCAATAGGGTTTAGGTTTGGAGACATGCTTGGGCAGTCCATCACCTTTTGTCTTTTTGGAGGGGTGTTTGGGGTTGTTATGTTGGAATACTGCCCTGCAGCTCAGTCTCTGAAGGGAGGGGATTATGCTCTGCTTCAGTATGCCACAGTACATGTTGGCATTCATGGTTCCCTCAATAAAATGTAGCTCCCCAGTGCCAGCAGCACTCATGCAGTCCCTGACCATGACACTCCAACCACCATGCTTGACTGTAGGCAAGACACATTTGTCTTTGTACTCCTCACCTGGTTGCCGCCAAACACACTTGACACCATCTGAACCAAATAACTATCTTGGTCTTATCAGACCACAGGACATGGTTCCAGTAATCCATGTCCTTAATCTGCTTGTTTTCAGCAAACTGTTTGCAGGCTTTCTTGTGCATCATCCTTAGAAGAGGCTTCCTGCTGGGACAACAGCTATGCAGACCAGTGTGCGGCGTATTGTCTGAGCACTGACAGGCTGACACCCCACCCCTTCAAACTTTGCAGCAATGCTGGCAGCACTCATACGTGTTTTTCCATAGACAACCTCTGGATATGACGCTGAACATGCGCACTCAATTTCTTTGGTCGACCATGGCGAGGCCTGTTCTGAGTGGAACCTGTCCTGATAAACGGCTGTATAGTCTTGGCCACCATGCTGCAGCTCAGTTTCAGAGTCTTGGCAATATTACTAAAGCCTGGGCCAGGAATATGCAATTAGCGGACCTCCAGCTGTTGCAAAACTTCAATTCCCATCGTGCCTCTGCCTTTCGGTGTCATGCTTGTGGCTGTCAGTCTTGCTATGCCTCATGGGACTTGTAGTTCTGCAACAGCTGGCCTAGGCCATCTTTATGTAGAGCAACAATTCTTTTTTTCAGATCCTCAGAGTTCTTTGCCATGAGGTGCCATGTTGAACTTCCAGTGACCAGTATGAGAGAGTGAGAACACCAAATTTAACACACCTGCTCCCCATTCACACCTGAGACCTTGTAACACGAATGAGTCACATAACACCGGTGAGGGAAATGGATAATTGGGTCCAATTTGGACATTTTCACTTAGGGGTGTACTCCCTTTTGTTGCCAGCGGTTTAGACATTAATGGCTGTGTGTTGAGTTATTTGAGGGGACAGCAAATTTACACTGTTATACAAGCTGTACACTCACCTCTTTACAATGTAGCAAAGTGTAATTTCTTCAGTGTTGTCACATGAAAAGAGATTATAAAATATTTACAAAAATGTGTGGGGTGTACTCGCTTTGTGAGATACTGTATATCTAGTGAACCTATTAAGCAGTTATAAATTCACCAATAGACCCCATGTTTAAAAGCAATAGGTTATTTTTAATGAGACATTAGTGGTATGTGCCGATCCCTGTTAAAGTGATCAAGCAGCTTCACTACCGCAGCCACCGGGAGTGTTTGTAAAAGATGCCGCTGCTGCCGCCAACTTAAGCCTTAGGTTGATGGCAGCGAAAGGGTTAACCTATTGGTTCCAACTAGAACTTGTCTGATACACCGAGCAATGGTGGAGCATCAAGCACGTAGACCCCTGTGGGAACCCTTTTGAAAGTACAAAATGGAAATTAGATTGCCTAAAAGAAGCTATTCACAGGGTAAACAGATGTGTAGGCGCTACAACCTTCCCACATAGAAGTTCCGCCCGATGCAATGAAGGTCAACAGAATGTCCTTCATTTCAAACCTGCCATGCAGATGAAGAGGAGGAATAGAAAGGCACAGATCAGGTTGAACTGACTGCACAGTGTCACCAGAGCACACACTGTGAATGCCCCAGGGCCCCTGAACAGGGTAACAAACCTGCCCAGTTTGTTGTGAAGCCTGAATACCAGTAGATCTACCTCTGGCATCCCCCACCTGTGGCAAAGCGTTTGAAATTGACTCTGGAGGGAGAAACCATTCCTCAGGATCAAACTGATGACTGAAAAAGTCCAACTGCCAATTTTTCACCCCCTCCCCCTGGACGTGTATGATAGACAGGGCCAAATCCAAGACAGCATTCAATACTGCCTCCTTTTGAGTGGTGCAATTTTTGGTGCCCTCTTGAAGGTTTATGTAGACCACAGCTCTGGAACTGTCATGAACAGGCGAAAGGAAAGTAAAGCACAGATATTTCTGGTGAGGTGGAAACATGGGCATGTGGTAGTAAGCATCCTTGATGTCCACTGAGGCCAGAAAATGCCCTGAAAGAAGGGAGGCAATGATCAACCTGGCGTGTTTTTCATGTGGAATGTTTCGACCCATAGAAACAAGCTGAATGTCTTCAGATCCAGAATGGGCCAGACTAATCTGTTCTGTTTTTCAACTGTGAAAAGGTTTGAGTAGGAACAACTTGCCCTTGGTAAAGGGGCAATGACCACTTAAGAAAATAACAGCTGGATAGCAGTCTGCAGATCCAAACCCAGTGACAGGGAAACCGACCTGTTTGAGAGCATAAGATAGGAGACAGGGTGCTAATCTCCAGTTTGTAGCCTCTGGCAATTACCTTATAGACCTAAGCATCTGACCGTTTCTGGGACCAGAAGGCTGACAAACTTCCCTTTCAGTCTTAGAATTAAGTCACTGGAAAAATGTCTTTGAACCAGTCTTGGTTGGTTTGGAGGACCATGTGGGTAGACTCAGTGGAAGACTGGGAGGAAAGAAAGGAATCTTGTCTAACCTTACAAGTAGAAGGCCTACTGGTAGAGATGCGAGTTATTTTCTGTGGGAGAAAAGAACTTTAGAATGGAACTAGGATTTCGGGCTATTTTTCCCCCAGGAATTTGAGCACCGCAGTATGCTCCACAAGGGCCGCAAGTCTTGTTAAGACAAGAAAAGACAGGATCCACCACAGGAATCACCTACTTTGAAAGGAAGCTTTCCATAATAGTACATTGTTTAGCAAAGCATTTTAAGGAGTGAAAATCGTTTCCATGTGAGGACAATCCCATGCATACCAGTGAGTGCACCAGGAAAGTTTGAGCGGGTTAAGGGAGCCCCATGCTAGATATCCTGGGGTAAACAGACTTCGGTTGCTCCAATGTTAAGCAGAAACATACAGAGTAAATAGGGGCAGTTATGGTACCCTTAAGCGTGAATAAAATCTCCACTACCGGCATGTCATCCTTTCACCTCAGGTAACATGTCTGGCGCAAGAAAAAAAGACTGATTCAGGAGGGGAGGTCAAAAGGTGCACAGATGTGGCCCTTACAATCTATGACCTTGATAAAGCCAAAAATTCTAACCATGAAATAAAACATTGTATCAGAAAATTCTCCTCTGGATAGGAATGAAGAAACTGGTGTGGTCAAAAGTATGGAAGAGGAAAACAAGGGGTCACATTGGAAGCAACTGTCACAGTAAAGGGTAAACACGAGCTGGAATGGACATGCTTGAGGTATTCCTGACCTCTGCAGCAGTAGAGAGGGAGGGGAATGCCTCAGTGCCAAGCACTTGGAAACTGCTGCAAATCCAGGTAGTTTGGTAACAATCACTACACTGTGCCACCAGCAGATTCAGCAGACAATGTCAAAGTCACGCCTAAAAAGATGAAGAGGCAGGATGTAAAGCTGCAGTACTCCCATTGAAAGGCGATGCAGGTGCAGTAGCTGCTCATGTCACGCAGGAGCACTAGGCTCCACAAGGGGAGGCGCACAATTACAGCCAATGGCATCAAACTGAATGAAACCCCAGCGCTGCCTGTTATTGCCAATTTTGGAGGTTTAGATTAGGGATAAAATGCTTATACGCGCTGTTGAAAACAAAAATGCTCCGAATATCCAGATCAGAATAGGTATGGTCTGGACCAAACCATATGAAGCTGTGAATGCAGCCCATGTAGAAACAGAAGCCACTATTGTGAAGTGCTCAATATCTGGAGGCTTGCTTTCACACACTAACACATTAACCTTGGTATTTATTTCTATAAATATTATAATATGAAGAATGAATGCATGTAAGATATTTCATGCGCCTTTTTGTTTACCAGTATTTAGTTCCAAGGAATGGACCTCTCTTAAAGGGTAGGGCAAGAATTCTTTTTCCTGTGTAGCAAAATCAGTAACAGTTGCCAGGCGGTTAATTTTTGCCATATTCTGGATCAAAAGAGCAGGAGCCAAGCAATTCTGAACTTGATAACCATGATTCTTAATCAAAACAAATTAATGCTGTAAAATCAATATGGACATACTAAAGTTAACTTGATTAGTTTGTTACTTTTTGGTGCATTGCATGGTGTGAGTTTTGGGAACACTTTTAGAGGCAATAGTGTTACATGCCACAGGACCCAGACGTAGAGGCTCCCACATGTTCCATATAACCATTGATCGTCCTGCAAACTCATAACACCACAATATAGAAGCCTTTTCTTTTTCAGTAACCCTAATAAAGGACTATAGGGTAACTTTGGCCAGGCTATGAACATCAATTTTTTACAGGTTAACAAGCAGTAAATTCATTTTTACTGAGTGTTTGCTTGCTGTACAAAATAAAACGGTTTGTGCTTTAAAAGGTTACTGTGGCAAGATTTTGGACATTCAGTTAAATACAAAACAGCAAGTTAACTTTACATCAAGTCTTCATTGACGTCTGTAGCTGCAGGCACTGTAGAGCAATTCATCCTTCAGGTCCATTCAGCAGCTCACCTCACATTGTTCCGGCCTTCCAGAGATTCTACTCTGTTTAAATTAACATTCTGAAAAACTCACTGCTGGGAGGAAAAGCTGGGCTGGCTTAGGGAACTATAGTGCTTCTGCTGTGAAGTTTGAAGATGCATTTCTCCACGGTACCGGCAGCTACATAGGTCAGCGAGGGCTTGTTTTAAAGCAAAATTACTGTTTTGTACATACTTGATAGTCCAAAGTCTGGTCACAAAAACAATTTAAAAGATTATTAAACGAACAGGAGAAACTGCTTTATTTTGCATGCAAATACCCTCGGTGAATAAAACCAGAGTAACAACGGTTTGGATCCTGCAACTTTCTGTGCTGCACATAGTTACACTCTAGCTTAGATGTTTCTCAAGTTTATACATACAAGCACAAAATACCCATGAAATTAAATATAGCCAACATTTGAAAATCAGTACCAACATAAATGAATAGCATTACTGAACAGCTTATATGATCAGACTGTGAAAATGAGGCTAAAATTTGCTGCCACATTCAGCGTTTCAGGAAGACAGAAGAATTGTCACCAGTATAATTTATGGATCAAGAAGAATTGAAATGACTAAGAATTAGCTAATAAATGTTTTGCTTTGTTTTTCAGACCAGTTGGCAGTGACAAGTGGTAATTTTCCTGTACAATTTTACGTGGATAGGGAGTTTCTATTTTTTGGTAAACAAAATTAATCATGTCTGAATAGATAAGGGCTTTCCAATGTTCCTTTAAGTTATAGTCTTCTTTAACCCAACAGATGTAGTACCATATATAGGGACGATCCTCATATACATTGTAGGGATGCACCGAAATTTCGGCAGCCGAAATTTATCGGCATTTTTGGCCAAAATCTGTGTTTTCGGTATCGGCCGAAACAAAAGAACCGGCTGATCCCAAAAAGGGGGCGGGTACTGTCCATTGCAGGGTATTTGTGCATCACATTCCCGCAATGGATGAGGGAAATTAGAAGATTCACAAAGCAGGTTGCTTGTACAATTACCTAATTACACTGGAATGCAAAGAATGCTGAGAGAGGTGTCAGATTTTCAACTTGATGTCGGGAGGTAGGCAGGCCCTGGTGTTAGCTGTTCAGTCCTGCCCACCTCTGATCTCAGTGAAAATCTGGCAACTCTCTCTGCATTCCACTGTAATTAGGTTACAGTTTCATGCACAGATCGGCTTGTACAAGCAGCATGCTCTGTGCTTTCTGCATCTACTGATCTCTTCTGCCAGAGCCAGCCAGTACCATCCAGTGCTGCCTGTCAGTACCATCCACTGCTGCTTGTCAGTGCCAACCAGTGCCACATGCCAGTACCATCCAGGGCCACCTGTCAGTGCCACATGCCAGTACCATCCAGGGCCACCTGTCAGTGCCACCTGCCAATACCATCCAGTGCCGCCTGTCAGTGCCAATAATTGCAACCTGCAATTACAACCCAGTGCCACCTGTCAGTGCCACCTGCCAGTACCATCAAGTGCCACCTGCCAGTACCATCCAGCACCACCTGTCAGTGCCAACTAGTGGCACCTGTCAGTGCCACCTATCAGTACCAATCAGTGCCAATCAGTGCTGCCTATCAGTGCTTCCAATCAGTGCCACCTGTCAGTGCCACCTATCAGCACCAATCAGTGCCGCCTGTCAGTGCCCAGGCACAGGTAGGCTGCATATGTCAATTATTATAAGAAAAAAAGTTGCGCTCCCGTGAACAAAAAATGTGAATAAGTGAGCTGCTGGCATAACAATTTCAATCAAAATTGTGTGCCGATATATATATAAAAACCCAGTAAATAGTCTCATAAGTAAAACATTAAAGTCTATAAGGTGTTCCAATTGGATTTCTCTTGAGAAGAAATTGATCAGCAGAAATAAACATCCGTAAGGTTGCACAAAAATTCTTCATAAGTAGACTTTTAAAAACAAGTGACATCTGTATGCATAAACCCGTCACCAAAGTAAATAGGTACTCTTACCAGACGAAGATGGTATTGAAGCTTTAAATACCAAATATACACCTCGTGTTTTCATCCACAGTGAGTAAGAAGATGGGTACCCTTACCCTAAATAAAGACGTAAAAAGCCCATATGCTGTTTGGTTGGAATTCCTCCTTGTCACCAGGTTATCAGATGGAATGACTCACTATCCCAAGTGAGTGTCCCAAGTGTGCGCCCACCTGTGTACACAACATCTCCATGTTTTGCCTGCCATTCTGGATATTGAATGTAAGTGCAATATTTTAAATAAATTAGTCCTGATTTTAAACGGATTTACACTATGCGGAACTTTGTATATTTTATCATATCCTTGGTGGTGTCCCTTCCCATCTGAGTTCAAGTGGTCATTCCATCAGATAACCTGGTGACGAGGAGGTATTCCATCCAAACAGCATATGGGATTTTTACTTCTTTATTTAGGGTAAGGGTACCCATCCTCTTATTCACTGTGGATGAAAACATGAGGTGTATATTTGGTATTTAAAGCTTCAATACTAGCTTCGTCTGGTAAGAGTACCCATTTACTTTGGTGATGGGTTTATGCACACAAATGTCACTTGTTTTTAAAAGTCTACTTATGAAGAATTTTTGTGCAACCTTACGGATGTTTATTTCTGCTGATCAATTTCTTCTCAAGAGAAATCCAATTGGAACACCTTATAGACTTTAATGTTTTACTTATGAGATGGTTTGCATATGACAATTGTATATAAAAATATAAATATTTTTTAAAAATTGTCATTTTCGGTTTTCGGCTTAGTGCATTTTCAGTACCAAAATTTCCATTCGATGCACCACTAATACATTGTGAGTTTCCCCATTTGTCATCAGCATTTCAGAGCAATATAATAATATAATGGCTCAGAAGTTAGCCCCAATAAATCAATCTTAGTTTGTGCTGATGAGGCTTTAAAGTGCATTTCCATTTTCGCAGCCAAATTGGGAAACACCTACATTATATTTGTTAACTGTTTCCATTCACATAGCATAACAATCAAATCAAAATATTGAAAAATGCTACTTGCCTTTCTATTTGCTCTTTTCTGAAAACTCAAAAAACTGTTTTCCCCCTTTATGTAATGCTACAAAAAGGGTTGGCAGATCATCAAACTAATTGTACACATTGTGTCCCAACAAAGGGATAACGATCTCAAGGCTTGTCTGGTACATTGTATGCTAATGCACTTTTATACCAATCTGTTCCTTGCATATTATTCTGAACAATATACGCTACCTTATATGTATATTCCCGTGCCAAAGAAAGAACTAGAAAGGTAAAAAAATATATTTTTTTTTAGTAATTTTTTTTTTTTTTTTTTTAGATATGCTGTTTGAATGGGAACACACATAGTGGAGGTTTTTCAAATTTGGCTGCAAATGTGGAACTAAACTCTGGCATTAAGCCTAATACACATTACTAGTTTTTTTTTTTTTTTGGTTGAATGAGAAAAAAAACTGGCAACTCAAAGAGCCGCTGTACTAACTATCCAGTGTTAGAACAGCGATCTCCCCTGCTGTGCTATTGTGTTCTGATAGGGGCCGAACGGCCAGCTTCGGTCGTACTGGCTGCAGTACACATGGGCCGGATGTCAGGCGGTTTCTATTGAACCGGCCAATGCCCTTTGACATTCGGCCCATGTGTACTAGGCTATAGACTTCAAATTCATTCAGATATGAATGGTTCAGTATCTTCAAAACTCTGGAACTAGAAGAGTAAAATTAAGACATGTTGTAATCTCAAAGTATATGAAATTCACACCTTTTTCTGTATACTCTTTCACTTAAAGAGTAAGTGTATCCTTTGAATAATAAAAAAATAAATGTACATTTTTTGCAGATAAAAAAAATGTGCATTTATTTTTTCTAAAGGAGCCTGCAGAGCATTGTACCCCCGATCACCAGATGTCAGGCCCCTACATGCTCTTAGGTTAGCTGTCTGCACGTACCTCTGATATGGGCAGGCAGTAAATTGAGAGCAGGAAGATCAATTACCTACAAGAGCATTCACCAGCACCCTCGCAGTTCATCAAGAACTACAAGCAGTCAGTATGGGTGAGACTATGCATTCACAGAGCATGCTGTTTTCAAATTGTGACAGCGGGTGAGGGGAGAGGATCCCCTGCCCACTGTCACAGAGAGGAGGGGGGAATCGGGGATGCATGCTTAAGATGTTAGATCTTAAATAAGGGTGTAACATGTTCAGAAAGATGAACTTAGCATTTAAAACCTAAGTGTGTATACACATAGAAGTGCATGTTATTCACTTTTGTGCACTTAGGTACTCTGTTAGATTATAAACAATTTTACAATGAGGTAGACTTAGAAATACATGTTTGCAGTAGCTTTCAACAGTATAAGAGTGCCTCACAAGAAATGTGCTCATATAACAGGTTTTGAAAAGCTTCAGAAATTGTTTGATACATAGCTGTATGCTCTGTGAAATAAGGGGGTTGGTAGACTTGTGTTAGTATGGAAACTTGCAGCACTGCTAAAAGCGTAGAAGGAAATCAAAATAAGATGGGGAATGCATATGAGAGAATACTTACTTTTTGGCATATCTCCAGTACTTGAAGCAGAAACTGTTCTGCTCCTATCTTGGCAAGAACTATTTTCATCTCTCTCTAACACTGTAGAATCCTCAGAAGCTGCCAACCCAGATTCCACAGACTCCAAAGGTCCAGAAAACATTGCAGAAGAAAATTCAGAGAACTGTAATTCTGCATTCTTATGTTGTCCATTTGGCAATTCACTGTTAAACTGTTCATAAGAGCTACTGTATGTGCAATCACTTTCCGCATTTGATTCATCTAAGTTAAAGTCTTCTGGGTTGGGGCAATCTTCATCCTCTTCATCTTCATCATCTAATGGCTGTTCCAGAGAGAATGGACCATTCTCTAAATGGCCATTTGTTTTCGGGGACTCAGTCCATGTTGGATCTGTGTTATCAAGCTCTGGGTCTGCATCATCTTTTTCAATATTTTCTTTTTCTGTGTCTTCTTTTTCATCATGATCTTCACCTTCAGAGGAAACATTACCTGCTAAAATGAAAACAAAATTCAAAAGGCTAAGCACCAAAACAACCAAAAGAAGTTCAAGCAAAACAGAAAAGTAAACCACAAATATGCCATAAAAATGTAGTTCAAACATACATGAAGTTGTAACCAGGTACCCCCTAAAACGTTACAGGTATTGAAATCCCAGGCATCCATTAACAAAAACAATGGGATAAGACATAACATGTAAAATCACACATCAAAAACACTCAAATTACATGGAATGAACAAACAAGCACTCCAATGACATCTGCCTTCACAAAGCTTTATTATTCCATGACTTGATTACAATAGAGGCCAATCAAATCAAGCCTCACTCTGACATGTCACCCAAAAAGGGCTTAACCATACCATAGATAATGAAAAATCACAACTAAAGTAGCAACACATCACAGCTGCTCACTTCATACAGACTCTTCTCAACATATACTAACCATACTCATTGGCTGGTTCCTCATCAGCTACATCGTCCAGACATACTGACTTCAGCTTGGCTTCTGGTTGACTTTCAGCATTCTGCTCATTCTCATTTTCTTCTGTTTTTTTCCGCTCTGCTTCCCGTTCTAACTCCTCAATTTCCTGAAGACGCTTTTCAAGCAATTCCGCTTGTCGCTTTTGCTTCTTTTTTAGTTTTTTCTTTTTATTTTTTGAAATCTTTCCAACCTGTGAAATGCAAAAAAATACATTTATATTACAGGGTGTAAAAAATGTTTTAAAGGTGTAGGGTGTGAACATCACAGCAGGGTGCAGGAGGTTAATTATAACTACGAATAATGTTCCCTCAATCAGTTGGTCTTGGTTCTAACAGGAGCTTTTAAAGAAGATCTCCATGCAGGAGGGAGACCAGAATTTCAGCCTCACGGGGCAAGAACAGACTAAAGCCTAGTTCAAATGTGCCGAATGCCGGGCGGCATCAGCTGGTTCAATAGAAACAGTCTGACATTCGGCCCGTGTGTACAGCAGCCGGTTCGGCCGGCTTCTGTCGATGGGTCATGACTAAAAAAGGTCTGGCGACCGGCTCCTAGTCAGCGCTCTTAAAGAACGGCACTAATTGGAGTGTGCTGGAGGGGGGCCGTTCCCCTGTCAGAACACAATAGCACAGCAGGGGAGATCAATTGTTAGTACAGTGGTTCTGACCTGAGATGTCAGTTTTTTATCCTTCAACACGCTGAGTTGAAGGAAAAAAAAAGTAGTAGTATGTACGAAGCTTAAAAGAAAGAGTAAAGCAGGACCCCCCCCAGGGACAGGGGAGTGTCTGGATGGTGACCACCCACATCCCCCCTCTCATCGTAAGCCATTGTCGAGCACCAGATAGGTCATTGTCTACAGGACAGCACAAACAATTCCAGCTGCCCAAGAACTACGAGGCACACCCAGCCGACGGGACACAGCTCGCACTATTCAACCACTAAGTCAGGATACTCTTGTATTCATCTATGGATTTAAAATGTAGCCAACATTCCCATGTTTTCATAAAGGAAGAGCTCCTATCTTCAGCTGTGAAGTTTAGCTCCTCCATCTCCTCCAGTCGAGCCAAATTGACCGAGCCACTCCCCTGCCAAATGTAGCCAATTTTCATAGCATGTTTTTGCGGCAACACCATTCATTTGAATGAGCCAGCCTTCCCTCCAAAAGAGCATTAAAGTAGCTCCTGTTCTTTTTTTGGAGCCAACTTTTGCGCGTTTTCGGGCAGCGCAATTCGGGCAATTTTCTTGTGTTTTGTTACATGACAAAACACCCACTTTCTTATCACGTTTGGGGTGCCATTATGATTAATTTTACAACACTTTGGAATTGGGGACAGAGTCGTGTGATTCATTACAGGGTCAGGACATGCGATTAAACATTTTAGTGTAATAAATCCTACAAAAATAACACAGCAATGGTGCATAAGTGCATAAAACCAGAGATATTAAATTTAATCCATTAGTTTCAAGCCTCAGCTACTTGCTCTCTTTAACTTGCATACCTGCCTAACTTATTCATGTAACATATCCCTTTCTACTAATGTTCTCCCTTTCTTATTCAACATGCAACCGTATCAATAATATGCAAAAAAACATCTTTGGCCACTTCTGCCCCCTCTAATAATCATCCCGTCTATGTCTCTATATCTCTAGACTGTCAACATCTAACTCCAGTCACCCCCTCCCCATTTGAATTAGAGAATGAGGAACCTTTAATTGTTGGATAAGCCCATTTTGGGTGTGCGTTTGGCAGACACAACAATAAAAAGATATAAAAGTTCTAACAGAGGATGAAAGGTATAGAACTTCTCTCAAGGTTTTATAGGTGTTTGGGTCACCAGCATATGCAATTGCTGACCACTCTTTTCTACTCCAGATTCTCTTCATATGACAGTCTTCCCATGCCTACGGATAACTTCAATTTAACATAGAAAAAAAGAGAAACCTCCACTCTCCAGGTGTTCTGCTCCCCTCCACTCTAATCACTTATTAAGACGCCTACATTTAGGACTCCTCAGCTGCCGTTCCCCTTCGGCACACTGGAAATGCTATGAAAAATAGGAAATACAAGGTAAATACCACATTCACTGACCAAAAAGAAATACATTTGTTAAATGAGTGGTGGTCTAGCCACTTGCTATTTAACAATGTATAAAAAGTGTCCCAATAACTACTAACTAATCCCGGCACTGCTCTCTCAGCTGCTGAATGTAAACAAAGGAGCTTGGACAGTTGAAGAAAAAAAAAAAACAGAAAAAAAAAGGCACCTCAACTGCGATAACAGACTCTTTTTCAAACATGCAGCCTGGCAGGCCTGGAAAAGGGGGGTGACAAGTGTGCGCCCCTTTGTTTACTTCAGTGGCGGGGTGAACCAGAGGTTTAATTCAGCGCCAGAGAAATTACGATATTGGAAGTGTCTTGGCGGGCATTATTGTGATGGATGTGGACCTGCATTACTGGACGGCATGATTGACAATGGATGCCACTTTTTTAAAGGACTACTCAAAAGTTTAGATGTTTTTACTTCTAGGGTACATGATTTTTTTCATGAATGAGTAGGGATACTATGTATAGTAGTACAGGAACCTTTTTCTAAGTCGAAGCGACTTGAGTCGCTCCTATTAGAACGGTTTCATTGCAATGCATGGAGCGCACCTTGTCAGGCAACTCAAGTCGCCTGTGTGAACCGGCTCTTAAAAGAGAAGTTCATCTTTGGAACATGTTATATGTTCCACCTGTTTTTAGGGTGGAACATGTAACATGCTCCAGCAGCTGCAGTCTCTACCCCCAATCTCCCCTCCCTGTGACAGTGGGATCTTCCTCCTGCACTTGCGGTCACAATTTGAAAACGGTGCGCTCATGCCGGGTTATGCCCACACGGCCATGTCATTCACACTCCGTTTCCTGTGAATGAATGACTACTTCCAGCCATTGTGGCTGACGACTTGTAGGTCTCAAAGAACTACAAGGGGCGCTGGTGAGTGCTCTTGTAGTCCACTGATCTTCCTGCTATCAGGTAACTTCTGCCCATATGAGGTACAAACTATGAAACTGAAATCTGGGGGTATATGTGAAAACACAGACCAATGGGACTTTAATTATTCCTCCAGTATTGAAAACTACAACTGATTAAAATTACTTGTGCTATTTTAGTAATACAAAAAATTCTATAAAAAGTCTATAATTTTAATCTGCTGTCGTTTTCACCAATGAAGGCAACCAATTGGTCTGTGTGAAAGTTATAGCATCTACAAACTATGGTATAGGTATATATATTTGAAAATTGATCAATCCTGATGTACTGATGGCATTTCTCATTTCTTGAGCCTCTTAAAATGCCAGGGCAGTACCAATACCCCCCAAATAATCCCTTTTTGGAAAGCAGGCACTGAGATATTGAGTAAGAGGCTCTGCATGTGCTGACAGCATTATGGAAAACATGGCATCACCAGCATCCCTCCAGAGGTTTCTGGTCCCTGCTGGTCTGTGGCGGCCACAGACACCATGCCAAACACCGCATTCCTGGCATCCCTCCAGACGTGTCCTGGCCACATATTTACAATTTTGCGTTGGGCCGCATGCATAACCCTTTTGGACTGCATGCAGCCCACGGGCTGCAGGTTGGACACCCCTGGCGTAGTGTGGGGATGGGGGTGTGTCCCTCCAATCAGGCTCAGAACTCTTCTCCCTTAGCTATGCAGTGTGAAAATTCAGAAACACACCCTCTGCTTTGTGCAGCTGAGAGATGCTGACAAATTCTGTGTAAATTAGGTGTGTTGCAGAAATCTGTACAGGATAAATGGCTGGAGATAAACAGGTACAACTTCTGTGTATCACCTGGGGCTGGTCACTTCACTGGTTATATGCAAGAGCCAGTTCCCACCACATGCAGTCCACTGCATTTTTTTCTGCATCAAAAACGCATGGAAAGTAGATTATATGGTTTTCAATAGCATAGTTCAACACCAGTGCTTGCCATTCCAGTGTGTTGCAGTTCCAGAAAGAAAATTAGAACATGCTGCATTTTTCCTGCACTGGACTGTACTGAAACGCTGTAAAATGCTTCAAAAACATACTGGAATGAACCTAAACACACTAAAAACGCACTGGAACACATGTCCTTATTTAAGGTTCAGAAAAAAAGAGGGGAAAAATGCACTGAACTGCATCAAATACGCACAAAAGAAATGCATCTGGACTGCATTTCTATGGTGTGATCCGGCCCCTAAGGGTTTACAGCCACTTACATCTAGTTCTGGGTATAATAAATTATCATCATGTGCACTTTTTTCCTCATGACCCCAGAGTGAAAGGTCTTTGTAACAGTTTAGGAGAGCTTCCACCACACTCAGTTTAAATGCAATAGAAAGGGATACAAAGTAATACACTAGTGGTCTATTGCAGCCACCGAAACTTGCAAGTTTTTAAAACAGGCAATGTTGCATTGCTGAGGGGCTGACCATGCACTATTGATCAGGTGTTAGGCCTAGGCTATGCACATTAATGTAGTCGCATAGTTTGAACAATGAGTGAAAGTGCTTTACAAGTCATCACTGACCTCTGTAGCCATTTGGAATTTAACATATAGGCCTCGTACACAGGGGCGTACGTTTAAAAATAAGCAAAACGTCGGGTCCGACGCCAGGGAATAAAAAAATCTATGTTTTTTTCGGCGTAAATAAGCGTTAGTGAATATCGACGTCAATAGGCGTTTTTTTTTTTTTAAAAAAAGAACAATCCGCTATTTTTTAACCAGAAAACTTTGGCGTCAAAAGCGCCGGTACGGCGTTAGTGAGCGTTTTGCGGCATCGGCGTCAAAAACACCAAAACGTTACAGCCTCGGAACGTGCTGGTCCCATGTTCTAGTTCAAGCTCACCAACGCCGACGCCCTCTACTGCTCAAAAACGTCTGCGTTTTTAGGGGGCCATAGAATAACATGGAGAGCTGTAAAAAAACGCCCAAAAACGCGGCATCAAAAAACACCCATGTGTATGAGGGCTCAAAAGTATGATGTGTCTGGTCTTTGTCTAGGCTCACACTAATGAGGGAAAATGAAGGAAAAAGCTGTGACACGCGCACGTATCCCGTACTACTTTCCAATCGACTGCTCTTGCGATCTGCTGCAGGTGTCAATACAAAGTTAACGACATCCCAACGCAGGTCGAAAAACGCAGTGCATTTGCCTGCACCAGATTTCATTGTACAAAATGACCATGTGATCCCATTGTGGCGTGGCTCTTTAGTGCTATGAGGTGCGATTTGAACCCATTCAAAATGGATGGGCTCAAATCGCACCGTGTTGAATTGCATGTGAATTGCACTGGAATGCGGTGCTAGGTTCTTGAAAGCTGTTAGAAACTGAAAGAAACCCGACTTTGGAGTCTGTGTTGTCATCCTTGAGGATAACAGTATATACAGCTAGAGAGGTCAGTAATTGCTTTTACTGCAAAGAAAAAAAAAAAAAGTGCTGCTGTAACAGCGAGGGGAGAGCCATATCAGGGTCCCCTCTCTTCCTCTCAAACTAGACCAATGTTTTGAGCTGACATGTAAGTAGGTGAAACTTCCCCTATTATGGGTGTACTTATTTTGCACTTCTTAATAGTCTGATTAACTCATCTTATTTATACTTACAGCCACGATAAATCATAGCATTGCACTCCTGACGAGTGGCTATAAGCCACGAAATGCATAGTTACATCAATGCGCATACCATCTGACTTCTACATCTATTATCATGTATCTGGTCATGTATATATTTTTACATCATATGTGTTTTTGTATTCATGATGATTTTATTCTACTTGTATTGTGTTATGTCAGCTCTTCCCAGGGCCCTTGATGGCCAGATCTTTGCTAATGATCATGTTCAATATTATGTTAATCTCTATACAGTATGTGAATAAAATAACAATTTTTTTTATACGTTTGTTCTTATGTGGCATGTCTCATTTAAAGTCCCAGGACCATAATTGTTTGTATGCATATTTAGGGATGGAGACAAGTCGCAGTGGGTGCGACAGATCACAATTTTCTTTTTCTCCTGATAAGCAACACTGACTGGCACAGGTGCATATAGCACTGTTGGGGATGGCACTGGCTGGCATCCTGTATGGGCACAGTGCCATCCCTACAGTGCACTGTATTGCCCTTACCTGGTGCTCTAGTGGGGGCTTCCTGCTGGTCCTGGGCGGCCTACTCATGGTGTTCCCCGAGGGGCTCCCTGGTGGTCCTGGTCGGCTCCCTGGTGATCCTGAGGGGGGCTGCACTGATGTTCAGCGCAGCCCCCCACCGTCAGGAGAGCAGCCAATTGGCTCTCCACTACTCAGGTCTGCGGCTCTTCCTATTTACACTGTGATCAGCCGTGATTGGTCACGGCTGATCACATGGTGAAAGGCTTCACCTCGGTCAGTAATGCGGTGGGTCAGACTGACCCACGGCACCACCGATCACCACAATTGCGCACCCCCGCGGGCATACAATTGCGGATTATTCTGAGGACGTCAATAGACGTCAAGTCAGGTTAATGAACCACCCACCCCGGCCTTCATTTGTCAATAGGCCGGGCGGGAAGTGGTTAAAGGGGTTGTAAAGGCCTGAACTGCAGATAACTGCAGGAGTCTTATTAGGCGTTAACATACGGGCGCCCCCACGCGTTAACACCACTAGCCACCACGGCACCCAGTCAGACTGGGTGGCGTAATGACTGGCTCCACTTCGGAAAGTGGTACACTAGTCGGCACTGGTTAGTGCCGACTAGTGTCACATTTATCCTTCTCGGCGTCTGGACTCATCACCTCTCGGTTAACCGACGAGAGGACTGCCACCCCCCGACGCGACTTGTAGTCACGTCGGGGGGAGTCCTAGTGGTCCCTCGGCTGGTCCTGGTGGTCCCTCGGGGAGCCCCT
>BLSH010462490.1:366520-383105 GCA_018402905.1 Glandirana rugosa | reverse complement strand
GGGACAATTGGCTGCTCAGCTGTTCCATGGCCAGGTGTGTGTTATTCCCTCATTATCCCATTTACAAGGAGCAGATAAAAGGTCCAGAGTTCATTTCAAGTGTGCTATTTGCATTTGGAATCTGTTGCTGTCAACTCTCAATATGAGATCCAAAGAGCTGTCACTATCAGTGAAGCAAGCCATCATTAGGCTGAAAAAACAAAACAAACCCATCAGAGAGATAGCAAAAACATTAGGTGTGGCCAAATCAACTGTTTGGAACATCCTTAAAAAGAAAACGCACCGGTGAGCTCAGCAACACCAAAAAGACCTGGAAGACCTAGGAAAAACAATGTGGTGGATGACCGAAGAATTCTTTCCCTGGTGAAGAAAACACCCTTCGCAACAGTTGGCCAGATCAAGAACACTCTCCAGGAGGTAGGTGTATGTGTATCAAAGTCAACAATCAAGAGAAGACTTCACCAGAGTGAATACAGAGGGTTCACCACAAGATGTAAACCATTGGTGAGCCTCAAAAACAGGAAGTCCAGATTAGAGTTTGCCAAACAACATCTAAAAAAGCCTTCACAGTTCTGGAAAAACATCCTATGGACAGATGAGACCAATGTCAACTTGTACCAGAGTGATGGGAAGAGAAGAGTATGGAGAAGGAAAGGGACTGCTCATGATCCAAAGCATACCACCTCATCAGTGAAGCATGGTGGTGGTAGTGTCATGGCGTGGGCATGTATGGCTGACAATAAGAACTGGTTCTCTTGTATTTATTGATGATGTGACTGCTGATAAAAAGCAGCAGGATGAATTCTGAAGCGTTTCGGGCAATATTATCTGCTCATATTCAGCCAAATGCTTCAGAACTCATTGGACGGCGTTTCACAGTGCAGATGGACAATAACCCGAAGCATACTGCGAAAGAAACCAAAGGGTTTTTTAAGGGAAAGAAGTGGAATGGTATGCAATGGCCAAGTCAATCACCTGACCTGAATCTGATTGAGCATGCATTTCACTTGCTGAAGACAAAACTGAAGGGAAAATGCCCCAAAAACAAGCAAGAACGGAATACAGTTGCAGTAGAGGCCTGGCAGAGCACCAGGGATGAAACCCAGCATCTGGTGATGTCGGTCTATGCGTTCCAGACTTCAGTCTGTAATTGACTGCAAAGGATTTGCAACCAAGTATTAAAAAGTGAAAGTTTGATTTATGATTGTTAATCTGTCCCATTACTTTTGGTCCCTTAAAAAGTGGGAGGCACATATACAAACTGTTGTAATTCCTACACTGTTCACCTGATTTGGATGTAAATACCCTCAAATTAAAGCTGAAAGTCTGCAGTTAAAGCGCATCTTGTTAGTTTCATTTCAAATCCATTGTGGTGTATAGAGCCAAAAAGATTAGAATTGTGTCGATGTCCCAATATTTATGGACCTGACTGTATAGCGAAGCATCTCTTTACATTTTTTCAATATTCTTACATTTGTTTTCTTGATCTGTCATTACATAATTAAATGTTATATACAGTTTGAGTTTACCTACAAGTGTTTTCGTGATCTCTCTTTGCACATCTCGAAAAATCTCAAAAACATAAAACTATCACATGACCATGATAAAACAGCTGCTTTAGTTTATTGGCAAGCTGCAGAACAAATAGTAGTAGGTTTCAACATTCCAGAGAACTGGCAGATGTCTCAGAACAATGGGTGGGAAAACCCCTGTCCAACTACTGACAACACACAAGTATCAAAGTCACTACAGATATTTTGAAAGTTTTCAGTATCATTAAAATCTCAAACGGTAAAAGTTGAGAGCGATTGGAGTATGGAAGAGAAAATATCCTGATGACTTGAAAAAAAGAAACTTTTTGGATTATCATCACGTTTTAAATTATTGCTATATCTCTGAAGCTTTGGATATAATATACAGCAACTCAATCTACAACATATACCTGCAGAACCAGAGGGAGGTGGTGCACCAGCTTTCTGCCATTCTGTGGCTTCCGCTGCCATTCTTCGGACATAGGCATCATCAACACACATCAGGATGTTTTCAGGTTTTATGTCAGTGTGGATAATTTTACATTTGCTATGCAAATAGTCCAAGCCCTGAAGGACCTAAACAATGAAGGAAATTATTCAAAAGTCAATTTGGAAACATTCTATCTTTAACTTAAAACTATGTGCGTTACTTCCACACATCTGAATTTAGAAACTCAGCAGACTATGTGACGATACCTATTTTTAAGATCATTTTTAGTGATGGTAAAAACTATGCACATTATTTGTTGCTAAAGGAAAAAAGAGCATTGAGGGAAGAGGCAAGGAGGGCGAGATTACACAAAAGATACCATGTGCTAGAATCGGGTCAAGAATTTCCAAAATAACACATTTAATATCGCTAGGTAATGTCAGTAAATCTTGCAACAAATAGACCAACTTTTGAGAAGATACAATAACACTTCAAAATGTCAAGAAACCAAACAATGACTAGATGTTAGATACAAAACAGTTGCTGGTGCCCAACAAAAATGTCTCAGTGTCACATCTGCAAGATACCGGCTACTGTTGACTTCTGACATCAGGATGCAAAGCCCTGCTACTTCCACACATTAGCCACAGTGTAATAGCTACATTAAAACAGAATGCAATGATTTGCTAACCTCATAAGCACATATTTTATTCATAATAAAACATATCAAATGTTTAAACAGAGTAAATATGTACCATTTTAAGAAAAAAATAAGGTAATTTTGAAATTAATGGCAACAACATGTCTCAAAAAGTTAGTACAGGGAAACAAAAAGCTGGCAAAGTAACTGGTGCTAACAAGAAAGAGCTAGAAAAATATTTTGCAACTAATTAGGTTAAAAGAGAAGTCCGGGTTTAAAGAGGAAATAAACCCAGATTGGGTTTACTTCCTCAATATAACCCTGTAAATTAGAAGCATAATGGGCTACTATGCATCGCATAGTAGCCCATTATGTGCCACTTACCTGGAAATGAAGCCCGCGGCGTCCAGCGATGTCCTCGCTCCAGGCCGCGTCCATCTTCTGCCCCTCTTCCTTCCGGGGCCGCGACTCCGGCTCTGTGACTGGCCGGAATCGCGCGGGAGCTGCCAGTTACGGCACAGGGTCAGTGGAGAACCAGCACGGAGGCCACTTCTTCACTGCTCATGTGTCGACATGACGTCGGCACATGCAAAACACTGCATATCTCCGGAACCGTACAGGTTTGGGAGATAGGCAGTGCACCTACAGGTAAGCCTTATTCTAGGCTTACCTGTAGGTTAAAATGGTTGTCACAGGTTGACAACCACTTTAAAAAACAAACCAAAAATTTATACTCACCTAGGTATATGCAGCATCGGTCTGACGTTGCATCTGTCCCCTGCCGCCTCTATTGTCAGTCACCGCTCTCTGCCATCTGCCAATCAGTGCTCATTGGAGTGCTGGGCTGTGTAGGGGGCGGGAGCGACTCAGGCTCCCAGCAGCTCACGTAGAGGCTGAGCCAGCTGCAAGTCCAGGCATCTGGGTGGATCCCGACATTAAAGTCAACATCTCTCCAGAGTCTGGACTGGCTGAGTGATGTCAACCGACAGTGGGCTTTAGCCCGCTGTCAGCCAAATATGGCCACAGGAGTGCAGAACGAAGTGCACCCCTGTGATTCTAAGGAGAAGTAGGGCCAAAAGAGCTTTGGCCCTACTTCTTCTTTACTTGGCAGCAGGTCAGTAACATCATTGGGTAAAGAAAGAGCATCTTAGAGAGTCAGAGTGTCTCATAATTAAAGAGGGGTTGAGGTTCACCAATCTGTGAAAAGCCACGTCTAAAAATTGTCAAACAATTGCAGAATGTTCACCATAAAATTGCAAAGATTTTAAATATAACATCTACAGTACATAATAGCAAGAGATTCTGAGAATCTGGAGAAATCTCTGTGCGCAAGGCATATTGGATGCCAATGATCTTGGGGCCTTCAGACGGCACTGCATTAAAAACAGGTATGATTCTGTGATGAATATCATTGCATGGGCTCAGAAAAACTTCCAAAAATCACTCTCTGTTCACAGTTCGCCATGCCATCCACAAATGCAAGTCAAAGCTCATGTTTTTTTATTCATGCAAAGAAGAATTCATTTTTGAACATGATGCTGCCGTCTTTTCTGGGCCAAAGCTTATTTTAAATTGTCTGTAGCAAAGTGGAAAATGGTTCTGTGGGTCAGACAAATCAATATTTGACATTCTTGGCAACCATGGGCACCGTGTCCTCTGTACTAAAGAGGAGAGGTACTTTCCAGCTTATCAGCACTCAGTTTGAAAGCCTGCATCCCTGATCGTGTGGGGTGCATTAGTGCGTATGGAATGGGCAGCCTGCATATCTGGAAAGGCACCATCTATGCTGAAAGATATATCAAAGGTTTTAGAGCAGCATATGCTCCCATCCAGATGTTGGTCAGGGAAGGCCTTACATATTTCAGATGGACAATGCTAAACGGCGTATATTACAACAGCATGACTTTTTAATAGGGGAGTACAGGTGCTTAACTGGCCTGCCTGCAGTACAGACCTTTCATCAACTTAAAATGTTTGGCACATCATGAATTGAAAAATACAAGAAGAAGGACAACAAAGTAATGTTGAGCAGTTAGAATCCTATAACAGACAAGAATGGCACAACATTCCTCTCCTAAGCCTTAAGTAACTGGTCTCCTCAGTTCCCAGACGTTTACAGAATGGTGTTAAAGGAAAAGGGGATAGTACACTGTAGTAAACATGGTCCTGTCCCAACTTTTCTGAGACAGGTTGCTGCCATCAAAATTACCCTTTTTTTAAATTTAAATTGTACATTTTCTCAGTTTAAACACGCAATATGCTTTATATTTTATATTGTGATTAAAATATGGGTTTAAGAGATTTGCAAAGCATTACATTCTGTGTTTATGTAGACATTACACACCATTCCAACTTTTTTAGAACTGGGGTTGTACAAGCAACATTAGTGGCTAGATCTCTGTTCTCTACTTGCCTTTGCTTGGGCACAACTTCTACAGAAAAGGTCTGCTTTAAAAGCATAAATGATTGACTGGTCATCCTAAGAACAGTTTCACCTTGTGTTTAGTATCAAACCATAAGTCTCATACATTTATCAAGTGTTGACATAAATTCGAGATTTGTTTAGAAAGAACGTATCAAACCATTACCTGCAGAAAAAGGACAAATACACAAATGTGTGCAGTTCTTTTTTTTTTAATCAAAAACCAAGTTTATTTGAGAGCTTCAATTAAACAGAGCAGTATATGTTACATACATTGGACATTGCAAAGCGTATCCTAGGAGCATCTACATTACAATCGAGAAGAGTATAGCATCTTTTCTTTTGTACAGACACTTTACAAGGTGAACACAGGACCCCAGATCTTACCGTTTTGATGGCGTTTACCAGTGCTGAGGAGGTAGGGAAACGCAGCAGGGCATAAATTGTGGAAATTAACTGGGAGGGTTCTGAGCCCAAGATAATTCGGGTAATTTTTAAAGGGGACAGTATGGGACTTCCATCCAGGAACTGGGATTCCAAGGCATGCCTAAGTTGGAGGTAGCAAAATAAGTGATTTGGGAGCGAAGACTCATCTTTCAGTTCTTGAAATGATCCAACACCAGAGGGGGAGAGTACTTGAAACAGGTATACTATGCCACGTTCAATCCAGAGTTTAGGGTCAGGTATATTGATTAATTCAGGTAGATCCCTGTTGAACCATAGGGGGGTATGGGCGTGTGGCCCTGCGACTTTCAGCTTCCTTAGGGCCGTTCTCCATGCATAGTGATAATGCATGGTCATGTCTTTATTTGAGTTGGGGGGGGGGGGGGGGTGCGTTACATTCCGGGATATGGACTGAATGGGTGTATATGCCTGATCGTTGGGTTTCCGGGCAAGTAGGGATTGGTATCGGAACTGTTCCGCTTTCATATAGTAGTAAAAGTGTGACAATTGGGACGCCAGTTAGTAATCCTGAAAATCCTGCACTGACACACCTCCCCGATCTGAGGGATTTTTTAAGGCAGCCCATGAGAGTTTACGCCTACTGTGGTCCCATACAAACGAGTTAAGGATAGAATCAAGGGATTTAAAAAGTTTATGTGGGATAGGAAAGGGGGAATGCTACATCATATATAGAACCTTGGGGAGCAAGATCATCTTGATATTAACACGGCCAGTGACACCCAATGGGAATTTAGCCCATATCTGGGTTTTACTCCTGACCAATTGGAACAGGGGCTCTATATTAAGAGGCGTATAATCCGCTAAATCCCTAGTTACCCTCACGCCCAAGTACTTAATGGAGGATACCCGGGGTAGTGGCAGTGGGGGATTTGTTTGCGGATGGGGAAAGTGGTCAAGGGGAAGAATCTGCGATTTGTCCCAGTTGACTCGCAATCCTGAGTGGGTGCCCATACGTGCTATAACGTGCAGGGCCTCCTGCAGGAAGACGTCTGCATCCGACAGATATAGAATCATGTTGTCAGCGTACAAACCGACGTTCTCCACAAGGTCCCCAATTTGCAACCCTCTAATTATCCTGTTAGCTCTAATGGTAATGGCAAGGGGTTCAACGACGAGGGCATACAGCAGAGGAGACAGAGGGCATCCCTGCCGGGTCCCACGACCCAGAGGGAATTCTTCTGAAAGCCAACCATTCACAAACATCCTAGCTCTGGGAGTTTGATAAAGAAGTCTGATCCATTTAATAAATTTGGGCCCAAAGCCGTATCTCTTGAGACATTGCCAAAGGAATCCCCACTCCACAGAATCGAAGGCTTTAGCCGCGTCCAAAGCGACTACTACTCTCGCTCCAACATCCTCGTGCACTGCCTGGATATTCATAAGCAGTCTCCTAATATTCATTGCAGTGTTTTTACCTGGCATAAAGCCAGTTTGATCAGGGTGTATTCAGGGACAAAATCACCTGATTCATGCGGGATGCCAGTACTTTGGCCAGGATTTTAATATCAACTTGAAGCAACGAGATCAGCCTATAGGAGTCTAAGGAGTGGGATCCTTATCAGGCTTGGGGATGATGACTATCATCGCCTCTTGCATAGAGCTGGGCAAGGTCTCAGACTCAAATATGGAGTGGTACAATGCACAGAGTTTATCCGTTAATATGTCGGCGTACGGGACATAAAATTCCAGGGGGAGACCATCTGTCCCAGGCGCCTTGGACCTCGCCATTTGGGACATTGCCGTGGCAATATCTTCTGCTGTAATGGGGGCCTCAAGGAGGTTAACCTGGTCCTGGTTAAGCTGAGGAAAGTCTATCTCTTGTAGAAATTCAGTGGTTTGTTGTGGTGTTTGTGAGGCCTGGGATGTGTGTACAAGCATCTTGCCAGCCGTTTCCCCCTGCTCAAATATGCGCTGCTTACTGAAAAACAAATGTTGTTTGGCCTTATCAATATGTAATTGCGTAACTGTCCGGGTATGGAGCTTGAGTGCGTTACTATTTTGGATAGAAGGGTCACCTGCAAATCTTTCCTCCAACAGCCGCAGATGTTCAGAGGCCTGCTGAAAGGTGTGTCTGGAGTTTGCCTTATGTCTATTTACACGGTTTGACAGAACCATTTTGGCATGTAATTTAAAGGCCTCCCAGACCAACCCCCTAGTAGAAGTATTTAGATTCCTTTGGAAGAAGAACTGGAACTGTGGGAATATCCAGCTGTTCCTCCAAAACCGACAACCAGTACGGATTCAATCTCCACCGACACGCAGAGGCACCAGCAAATAAATTTAGTACTATCCAATACGGGGCATGATCTGAGAGGATCCTACTACTGAAGGCCGCATCCATTAATTTCGGTAAGAGTCCCGTGCATATGAAAATAAGATCAATCCGAGACATGGTATTATGGGAAGCTGAAAAGCAAGAGTAAGCTCTATGGGTGGGATGCCTATGCCTCCACGTGTCTACCAGAGAAAAACCCGCCATCAGACGCCCGAACCTCGCTGGGGCAGAGGTCCCCACCCCAGCCCCAGAACCAGAGCACCTATCCAACAATGGGTCTATAACATTATTAAAATCCCCCATCCATACCGCCGGGACAGAAGGGTACTGTGACATAAAGGCAAAGCCTTCTAGCATCACTTCCGAGCGGTATGGAGGGGGGACATAGCAAGCGAGTATTACAATCGGGAAACTTCTAATGGTACCATATAAAAAAAAGGTACCTGCCCTGCTGCTCAGTCCGCAGCATCAAAAGTTCAAATGGGACCCTCTTGCTTATGAGAATCGACACTCCCCTGAAATATTGGGTGTGAGTGGAGTGATAACCCCATCCCACCCAGGGGCGCTTCAGCGCCGTTTGCATCTGCCCCGTAATATGCATTTCAACTAAAGCTGCGATCCCCACCTGTTGTGCCTTCAAAGAGGCCAGAATAGCCGTGCGTTTAATTTTGTCCCACAGGCCCCGAACATTCCAGGTCAACAACTTAAGTGAAGCCATTCTGGAAAATTGGAGGCCACGGTGCAGAAGATCTACAGGGGAGGACCAGCAGGGCAGACTCAGGGCGATGCCAACATACTTTACACGGGCCTCCATCAGCAATGCTAAAGCTATACATATAAGCATAACGTAGCAATGTTAAATAATTATAAGAGCGCTCGTATATCAAATTGTAGCAAAAATTGTGTCCCGAGAGAGAAAAGTTTGTCTCGGTAGAACGTCCCATACCCAGCTCAGCATCCGGGGAACTGGATGAGAGCATCAAACCCAAAACTGTAACATGAAAAAGGAACCTCCACCGCCAGTGCCGGCTACACAGCATATGTCCTGCGGTTACGGTACGGGCCGTACCCAGACCAACATCTCTTAAGTGAACAAAAACCGTGGTCGACATTGGGTGAGATCCAGGTGGAGGGTCCAGTGGGGCGGTAGTTCCTTTGTGGAGTATACTAGTCTTGGTGAGAATAAGTCAGTGGTTGCCTAGTAGGCTATCCGCATGAAATACACAGGGGTATGATATCCAAGACATGCCCCCACCAGGCAGGATAGTACACAGTGATCCCTCACACGGACTGTTGGTGATGCAAAGTACCGACAGGAAGCTTGTTATCGCAGTCTCCCTCTAGGGAGAAAGAGGGGGAATAGGTAGGCTCAGCAGAACACCCATGTGTGGACCTAATCAGGAAACAGTATTATTGTCAGGGGGGAGACTATAAAACCTCTATGGCTTCCGAGGCAAGCACCCCGACGAACATCACACCAAGGTGCAAGTGAGGAGTAGTGTCACAGTCAGAGGACGAAGGTAATGAAGAATATAAAGGGGAGGGGGTTTTGGGAATGGTAGAACAGGAGCCAGGGGGGATAAAGCATAGCAGAGGGATATAAAGTACCTGCAGCCAGTGTGTCTTGATGCCAATTTGGTAGTGGCCTTCTCCAGGGTTCAGCTAGGCCGGTCCCGCTCGCTGGTCAAGCCACTCAGAGGCCACCTTGGGGTCATCAAAGAAGTGAGTGCGACAGTCTTCTTTCACCCTGAGCCTCGCCGGGTATAGCATGGAGTATTTCAGGTGTAGTGCCCTCAGCCGCCATTTGACATCTTGATACAGCATCCTTTGTTTCTGAACTTCATTAGAGAAGTCTGGAAATGCAGCCACATTTGTGTTGGTGAATTGTATATTGCCTCGTTCTCTAGCGAGGCGCAGGATTTTATCGCGGTCCCTGAAATTGAGAAATTTTGTGATAAATGTGCGCGGGGGGCTCCCAGAGGTGGGGGCCGTGCAGGGATGCGGTGTGGCCGCTCCACTGCAAACATCCCCGAAAAGGCCTCCCTGCCATAGGTGTCAAGCAAATTCTCAAGAAAGCCCGCTGGGTCTGTACCTTCTGCCTTCTCTGGGAGACCAATGAAGCGCAAGTTGCACCAGCGAAGGAGATTCTCCGTGTCATCTTGCTTGGCTCCTAGTTGCTGTATTTGGCGTTGAAGTTGTTCAGTAGTGTGCTGCAGGGGGTGCAACATGTCCTTCGCACTGCCAATGCGATCCGCAGTCTCTTTCACCCGTCCCTGTGGGTAGACATATCGTGGCAAATGAGTGAGATATCAACTTTAATCTCCTTAATCTTGGATGTGAGGGTGCTCTGACAGAGTGCAATAGCTTCCAGCACACTCTAGCCTCAGAGGCCGTGTGATCCATACCCGGCCCGCTGTCGGCGCCATTTTCAGACTGGGGCTCTTTATCTTGTAGCCGGTTTTTTGCTAGTTTACTAGCCGCGTCCTTCGCCGTTTTGGGCGGCGACATGTTCCCCAGGTCCCTGGGGATCTTCCGCACGGTATCAGTGGGTGAAACGATCCGTCTGACAAACAGGATTATCGTGCAGGATAGATAAACTGCAGAGCTCACCTCACTCACGTCTCACCGCATTGAGCTCCAGGCCACGCCCCAAATGTGTGCAGTTCTACCAAGGTACTCGTAACTCTGTTTATGCATTCTTGTGAACCACACTACTATTGCAAAGAAATACGTCCTAGCATATTCATACAGCCTACTAATACGATTCATTCACATTTGCAAAACATTTAAATGCTTCCCCCAATTTAAACTAAAGGTACTGTAGATCCAACTTCTGGTTCTTTGTTACTTAAAATGCCCTTAAAAATACTTGAGCTTTGTTCCCAAGGTTTAGCTTCTGACTTAACACAGACATTCTGTATCTTACACTTCGGACGCGCATTGTTAACCACTTCAGCCCCGGAAGGAATTCCCATGTTAGGATCAGAGCACTTTTTGCGATTCGGCACTGAGCCGCTTTAACTGACAATTACGCGGTCGTACGACGTTGTACCCAAATTAAATTTGCTTCTTTTTTTTCCCCGCAAACAGAGCTTTCTTTTGGTGGTATTTGGTCACCTCTGTGTCATTTCTGATCACCGCTATAAACAAATAAAGAGCGACAATTTTGAAAAAAAAAATAATATACAAAAACAAAATTTATTCATCGGTTTTGGCAGATTTAGATTGTTCCTTATATCTTTGGTAAAGAAAACAAAAAAACAAAAAAAATGCAATCGGCGTTAATTGGTTTGCACAAAAGTTGCCGCGTTTACAAACCATGATTCATTTCTGGCGTTTTTACAATTTTTTTTTTACTGGTAATGGCGGCGATCTGCTATTTTTATTAGGACTTCAATATTGCAGCGGACATGGACATTTTTTACACTTTTCAGCGATCAGAAATTTAAATATCCACCGATTATTGTATAAATGTCATTGGCAGGGAAGGGGTTAACCTGCAGGGGCAGTGAATGGGTAAACTGTGTTCCCTGTGTGTGTTCTAACTGTATGGGGGCTGGGCTGGCAGGGGCACCAGAGATCTAACTGATCCTGAGTACACCGTATTTACATTGGCGGTTCCCCGTTCTGGCTCTGTCACAGGGCATTGCGAGTCCCTGTCGGACATAGAGGCCACCGGACCCGCGGCCCAGCTTATAGTCGTACGGCGTTCCGCAAGTGGTTAAGTCTCTCTGAATGCCAGTTAAAGCCCCTGTTACTAAATAAAATGGTTAGCTTACAGTCCTGTTTACACCTTGCGTTTGCTTTGCATTGCTTCTGCTTCGCTTCATGTTATTCAAATTATACCCTATGTCGATTTAGTGGTGCTTCAAAGCATCTTCAAAACCTCCATAGAAGTCAATGACAAAGCTTGCTTGAAGCACCTGCAGCTTTTGAAAGGCTTTAATTCAGCTTTAGCTTGGCTTTGTTTTGGAGAAATTGCAGGTATGCGATATCAACATACACACACAGGGCATCTGCAAAGCTTCATTAAAGCTTCAAAAAAGCCCCACCAAAACATCATCGAAGCACAACCAAGGCATCATTGAAGCATCAAAAAAGCATGTTGAAGTGGTAGGTGCTTCAATGTGTGTTGAAGTTGAAGCAAGTGTAAATGAGCCCTGAAGGACTGCAGGTAATACTGGGGTACCTTGTCACGGCCTCTGCATTGTCATGCACATACAAGATGATGATCAGAACTCTCGGTGCATTACCTCTGGTCTAGGTGGAACACATGCAAACTACCCAGAGGCTTCCTAAACATCCAGATACATTGAGCATATATATTTTGTATGTTTTTAAGTGTTTGCTTTGGGAGCGAACAGCCTTTTACCAATAATTAAGCGATTTTACACTTTTTTTCTGATTTTGGATCTCTAATATCTGAGCCATTGGATCACTGACCCATCTAATCACAAGGAGAGGAGATCCATCCCAGACAACAACCTAGTGGCAAGATCTAGTCCCTGAGTGAACAAAAAGGGAGGCTGACTTTTCTTGTTATATAACACGGAGGTCAAGGCAATCTGGTGAGTGCGGATTTCTATATGATCATGTGGTGACATAGCATTACCAGGGGCATGAAGTATCTCCTTCACTTTTCTATGGACGGACACTTTCGTTGATGGAATTTTTGAATATATTACTTTGGACTGAGCACATATTAATATATTGGACTGAGCACTTATTAATTCATATTCTTATATTTCACATTTGCCAATTTTAATTATTGTATATACTCGGGTATCAGCCGAGTTTTTCAGCACATTTTTTGTGCTGAAAAAGACCCCCCTCGGCTTATACCCGAGTCAGTGTCTGTGGGTGATCAGTAGTTTCACATTAAACAGAGCCGTGCTGCTAATGACTAATCACATTGGAATGTAGAGAATGCTGAGAGAGGTGTCAGATTTTCAGCTTGATGTCGGCAGGTGGGCGGGACAAGCTGTTAGCTGTTCAGTCCCACCCACCTCCTGATCTCAGTGAAGAGCTGCAGTTCTCTCTCAGCATTCTCTACATTCCAATGTGATTAGTCACAGTTACAAGCACAGAACGGCTCTTCGAAGCAGCACAGCTCTGTTTAATGTGAAACTACCTTACTCATCCCTTATGTGTTCTGGCTACAGTCTCTGTGTCCTGGCCAAAATCCCTGTGTCCTGGCCAAAATCCCTGTGTCCTGGCCAAAATCCCTGTGTCCTGGCCAAAATCCCTGTGTCCTGGCCAAAATCCCTGTGTTCTGGCCAAAATCCCTGTGCCCTGGCCAAAATCCCTGTGCCCTGGCCAAAATCCCTGTGCCCTGGCCAAAATCCCTGTGCCCTGGCCAAAATCCCTGTGCCCTGGCCAAAATCCCTGTGCCCTGGCTAAAATCCCTGTGTTCTGGCTAAAATCCCTGTGTTCTGGATCCCTGTCCCCGTGTTCTGGCTGCTGCATTTCCCACCCTAGGCTTATACGCTGGTCAATAAGTTTTCCCATATTTTTTGGGCAAAAGTAGGGGGTCAGCTTATACAGGAGTATATACGGTATGTTTATATTTGCAAGTGTTGTCTAGCACAAAATACTTTGTGTTATTATGTAATTAAGAGGATCTGTCTGAAGATGATGCAGAAGAGGAGAAAATTGAAAAATCAAATGGTGCTTCTTCCTTTGATTTTTCAATTTTCTCCACATGGTCCACATCAAAGCAGCCAAACTTTTGGTTTCTCTCAAAATGCGCAGAAGACCTCCCCAAACAGCATAGAGCAGCAGTTTAGAAAATATAAGGAAGAGCTTTTGCAACAACCCATCACTGATGACACCGGAACAGATTTTTGTCAAAGAAATAGGCTTCTTTCGTCATACTTCGCTGTAAAATCATGTTCTTTGAATATATCACGGGACACAGAGTTAGGCAAATATTCATTACCTACTGGGTTATACTTCATCATCAGGTGAATGGACACTGGTAGACAAAGTCTTAGACAGGAAGTGATCCCCTATATAACCCCTCCCATACAGGAAGCACTTCAGTTTTGTAGCAAGCACTGAATCCTCAAAAAGAGGGGAGGGACCTTGGTGTCCCATGATGTATTCAAAGAAAGGGATTTTACAAGTATGACAAAAAAACCCCTACCTTTTTCATACATCACGGGACACAGAGTTGGGCTAATATTCATTACCTACTGGGATGTCCCAAAGCAATAGCCTTGGAGGGGAGGGAGACACCCTGCCAAACAATAGGCTTTAGACCTCATATACGGCAGCCCGCAGTACACTGCGGCCAAAAACAGAATCCTCGGCTGCTCGAACATTCACTTGATAACATTTTATTAAAGTATGCACCGAAGACAAAGTAGCAGCCTTACAAATCTGAGCCACAGATACCTGATGGTGAAAAGCCCAGGAGGTTCCTACACCCCTGGTAGAATGAGCTCTCACCCTGATGGGAGGAGCTTTACATTCAGACCGTAGGCCTGAATGACCAATTGACAAACCCAATTGGCAATGGAAGCTGCCTACCCCTTCTTGGGTTCTTTTTTTTTTTTTTTTACCAGGAGTCTGATCCTCAGATCTACACAAATTCTGACTGCCTGGAAAATGTCCGAGGAATGCAGTCGCCTCTCTTCCGCCGAACGAGGCTGAGAGAAAAAAAGAAGGCAAAATAACGTCCTGATTTATATGGAAGACCGACACCACCTTTGGCAAGAAGGATGGAATAGGATGCAACACCACCTTGTCGTGGTGAAGAATTAGGTATGGTTCCCTACATGAAATGTCCACCAATTCCAACACCCTTCTATCCGAGGTGATGGCCATCAGGAAGCTAGCTTGCGTGACAGCAAGGCTAATGGAATTTCCTTAATAAGCTCAATGGTTGTTTCTGAAACACAGACCGCACCAAATTTACGTCCCAAGGACACATAGGTGACCTAATGGGGCGAAGAAAACGAGTTGACCCCTGCATAAAGGTTCGGACCAGCGAATGAGAGGCTAAAGGCCTTTGGAAGAAAACTGACAGGGCGATATCTGACCTCTGATTGTACTCAAGGCCAATCTGATTTCCACAGCCGACTGTAGAAAAGAGAATTCTCCCAATCATGTATTTCTGAGTATGCCATTTTCTGGCTTCACACCAAGCAATACAAGTCTTCCAGACCTTGTGATAGGTCTTCCCAGCGACAGCTTTCCTAGCATTCACTAGGGTTGACACCACCGGTCCGGAGATGCCATGATCCTTGAGCACCCTGGCTTCAATAGCCGTGCCGTCAAATTTAGGACTGTAAATTGGAGTGGAATATAGGACGTTGAGACAGTAGCTCGGGTGGCGCGGAAGCATCCATGGCATGTCTATTGCCAATCTCACAATCTCCGGAAACCAGGGCCTTATGGGCCAGGCTGGTGCCACCAGAATGACTTGAAGCAAGGAGTACTGGCTCCGTGGAACTACCAGATCATCTGTTCAGATTGCCACGGGATCCCTTGTTCGGGACACAGACTGCTGTAGCTTGTTGTTGCCTGCATACACATAATTAAAATTAATAATAAAATGTCCTTCGACTAAAGTGTAAAAATGAATATGGAGTTCCACAGTAAAGGAAGAAAAAGCACTCCTCTTGTATGTAATTGAGAGCACAGAAATGTAATAGGCATTTAAATTGTGACATCCACAGGTACTGAAATCTTCTCTAGATCGTGAGAGGTAGAGACCACCACCAGCACCAAACACACTGCCTCTTACCCCATAAAGTGGGCCCCTATCACGGATGTCAGACAGGCATATGATTGATAGCCAAGACGTCGCTGTTGTAATAAACCTCCAGGAACGATCTCCAAGCCCAAAGCCACCTTCACTGACAGCTCCGCTCTCTCTCACTCTTCAATTCATGTAAGAAACAAGTATCTCATAGCGTGATATGTTTCACTAAAGCATTTATTGTAGTTACAAGTTGCACTTACATCATCACGGATAAAAAAGGCATCTATACTGATTCCAATGAGTACCTGCTAGCGTTATCCCACGCTGTCACAAAGCTGTATTGAATTGCCGGGCAGTGCTGTAACAATGCCCCTCCTAGACAGCCTCTTGTGATGGATGGCACAATGATCTAATGCCGGGAATCATTGTGCCGTGTGTCATAGGAGGCTGTCTAGGAGCGACATTGTTAGAGCACTGCCTGGCAATTCAATACAGCTTCGCAACACAGCGTGAGATAGCTAGCAGGTACTGGTGAGCTGCATCCACGGGTGTCCGCAGAGACACTCAGGGCTGATCCTGGGTGGGTGCAGGCACACTGCCACCTACGGCAGCCACAGACCCTGGGAGGGAGGAGGCAGGGAAGCATATGGTAAACGTAACAAGCTGGCGGGGGTGCTAAAATTCGATGCCGTTCTCTGGAAAACCCATCCACTTGCTCCTCTTCCCCCTCCCCCCCCCCCATGGCCGCTCCGTCCTCTGCTCTCTGTGTGTCACTGTGTGCAGGTGACGGCTCCAGAAGTGTAGCGGTGCTAGGTGGAGAGGATCCACTCACCACACTGCTCCGTCCACTTAAACTTCAGCAAGTCTGCAGTCTGCCCTGAGCAGCTTCACACACATCCCTTCTGCCGCCCCTCCCTCCCTCCTTGCTGGTCTGTGAAGGAGGTGAGTAGGAAGATTAAAGCAGCCGAGCCGACAGCCACACTGATATACTGCTGAATGAGTCAGAGAGCATTCCAAGTGACTGAGCACTTTCACTGACAGGCGGGGGGGGGGGGGGGGGGGGGGGGGGGGGGGGGGGGGGGGGGGGGGGGGGGGGGGGGGGGGGGGGGGGCC
>BLSH010462490.1:351054-366510 GCA_018402905.1 Glandirana rugosa | reverse complement strand
GAGACACTCAGCTCTGATCCTGGGTGGGTGCAGGCACACTGCCACCTACGGCAGCCACAGACCCTGGGAGGGAGGAGGCAGGGAAGCATATGGTAAACGTAACAAGCTGGCGGGGGTGCTAAAATTCGATGCCGTTCTCTGGAAAACCCATCCACTTGCTCCTCTTCCCCCTCCCCCCCCCCCATGGCCGCTCCGTCCTCTGCTCTCTGTGTGTCACTGTGTGCAGGTGACGGCTCCAGAAGTGTAGCGGTGCTAGGTGGAGAGGATCCACTCACCACACTGCTCCGTCCACTTAAACTTCAGCAAGTCTGCAGTCTGCCCTGAGCAGCTTCACACACATCCCTTCTGCCGCCCCTCCCTCCCTCCTTGCTGGTCTGTGAAGGAGGTGAGTAGGAAGATTAAAGCAGCCGAGCCGACAGCCACACTGATATACTGCTGAATGAGTCAGAGAGCATTCCAAGTGACTGAGCACTTTCACTGACAGCCCCCCCCCCCCCGATTTCTCTCTCCCTGACCCCCCCTCTCTCTCCTTGACCTCTTTCTTTCTCTCTCCCCCTGCATCTGATGGGCACTGGCAGGCTGCATCTGATGGCCACTGATGAGGCTGCATTGATCTCTTGTATCATATCTGCAGTCTCTGACCATCTCCTGCACTATGTCTGTAGTCTCTGACCATCGCCTGTACTATGTCTGCAGTCTCTGACCATCGACTGTACTATGTCTGCAGTCTCTGACCATCGCCTGTACTATGTCTGCAGTCTCTGACCATCGCCTGTACTATGTCTGCAGTCTCTGACCATCGCCTGTACTATGTCTGCAGTCTCTGGCCATCTCCTGTACTATGTCTACAGTCTCTGACCACCTCCTGTATCGGGTCTGTTTGAGGTGCACCAATACTATTGGCAATGTGTTTATGTAAGAGAATGCAGACATGATACAAGAGATGGTTAGAGACAGGAAATGAGAACGTAGATGGTCAGAGACTGCATTATTTTTTTAGCTTTTCTTTCACTAAAGGTGCCAATTAATGGCCAACAATAAATTCATATTAATTTAAATTGATGGTATTAACTAAAAGTAGAATATAGTACAATTATATATAAAAATATAAATATTTTTTAAAAACTGTCATTTTTGGTTTTGGTTTTCGGCAAAGTGCATCCTGCATTTTCAGTTTCAGCACCAAAATTCCCATTCGCTGCACCACTATTTAGAAGAGTTTTGGTCCCAGGGGTGTTTTCTGGCCCCTGGCTCTAGCACCCTGTTGGCGGTGGAACTGCCTTGGCGCTGAGACACTTGAGGAAGCAGTCCTTGAAGTTTAAAAGGGACGCCAAGTCCTTCTCTTTACAGGAAGTAAAGAGCTCTTCCAACCGGAAATCTTTTGGATATATTTGTCCAAATCACCACCAAACAAACGTTCCCTCTGAAAGGGAAGCCCTGCCAATAACTTATTACAAGGAAGCTTGGCTGACCAGTTTAAAAGCCATAGAAGCCTGCGCATGTGCACAGACAATAGAAAAGGAAGCCTTTAACAAGAACTCCAGTTTCTTGTCAACAGGGTCTTCCAAGCCCTATGCATTATCTACTGGATAAGTTAAGTTTTTCTTTAAGGAGGAGACTGCCGCATCTACGGCTGGCATGCTCCAATTCTTAAACTTTTCCTCCATGGGATATAAAAAGGTAAAAATTCTTAGGAGGAACAAAAATCCTATCAGAACGTTCCCATTGAGCATACACCACCTGTTCCAACAGCGAATGCAGGAGGAAAGCCTGTGCAGCCTGAGGAGGCTTCAGGGGCCCCAAAGAGGACAAGGGCGGCTCAGAAACCTCTGCAGGAGATAACTTAAAGGCAGAATGAACCAGCTTGGTAAGAATCTGGATCAAAAGCCTCTGTGACTAAGAGGCGGATACCAACTGGACATCTTCTGGCCCAGATTCCTCAGAAGCAGACTCATCTGCCAGCCCATCTCCCAAGTCCTTAGCATCTAGCTCTTCCCCATCCTCAATCCATTCCTGCTCCAAATTAGGAGGCTCCGGGGAGGGGGATCTTCCACGCTTCTTTCCACCCTGTGGGATGGAAGCAATCATGTCAGCAATCCTGTGCTCTAACTCGGCTAGGGCTCAGGACAGTTCATGCCTGGTGATAAAGGTTGAAGCAGCAGCGTTGACTGTAGGCACAATACCAGACAAGCGCAGCAGCTCAGATTGCCTAGAAGCCACTGGTCTTTGAGGGGATACAACACTAGGGATTCGACTAGGCTCCTCAGGAGCTACTGACGACATAGATGTGTAGATGTCTACTTCCCTCTAGTGTTAGTCCCGCTCCTCTTTTTTTAAGACATTGTAAGCCACAAAAAGGGAGTACATGGGTTTAGTATTTACATACTCCAGAATACCCCAGAAGGGAGACCCTTTAGTAGCGCTCACCAAGCCCCTATGCAACAATCCTGCTAAGCACCTTAACCTGCCAAGCAACACCTGGTGACTCACGTGAACCAGGTAAGGAGAAATGAACCACTAAAAATGCCTGGTTCAGAGCCTGCTCTGTGTCCCACAGCTATCCCCTGGAAGCACCGCATGCTTGGTATACACAGTTTAAATAAGCTGGCTGTACTCCTGGACCTACTGTGCCTGCATGCGCGGTCCCGACGAACGGGCGCGGCCGAATTCACCAATGACGCTAATCTTCGCGTGCCCAGATTAGGCGACAGCGCATGTGCGGCTCCGTGTTCACACAACGCCTGTGGCGAAGCCGCGTGCATCATGGTGGCCAACAAACTTGCAAGCATCATGCGATCGCACGTTCAACAAACATCTAAGCATCCTGAGATCCAATGCTCGCCATGGCGATTCCGCCATTAAGGCATCCATTAAGGTAAAAAAACAGCCAGGAAACAAGACAAAAAAGGTACTCTGCAAACACCCACAGCTAGCCCAAATCTCCCTGCTGTAGTCACCGCACACAGGTGTCCAGCCTCTAGCTAGCTTGACTGATTGTTACAATCACTGGGGCACCACACAATAAGTAAATAAAGTGGTTTTCACTTACCTGTCCAGGCACAGGGCAGCCTTAGAAACTAAAAATCCAAGCTTCATACATCACGGCAGGTTCTTGAGTACCTTCAAGAACTGGGCACCCTTTTCATGTTTAGGGTCCACTCCCTTGGACCTGTACAGGACCCTGCAGGAATGCCTTAGCTCTGTGGTGTCCAGGATTCCACTATGCAGGGTCCAGTGCCCTGACAACTATGCAGGGTCCAGCTTTACAGACAAAACTATGCAAGGTCCAGCGCTACAGACAAAACATTGCAGGATCCTTGTGTCTTCTTTGCGAGGCTCGGGTACCATTTATCTAAGCATATAGCCTGTTTCAAATGGATCCGATCGGTCAATCCCTTCATTTAAGAACAGTTCCTGGAGCTCAGAGAGCTCAAACATGCCCAGCCACCTTCTTGCAGTGCTTCCTGTATGGGAGGGGTTATATAGGGAATCACTTCCTGTCTAAGGCCTGATTCACACCTATGCATTTTTAGTGCTTTTTGCATTTTGCAGATTTGCACTACAGAACGTGTTCCAAAGGAAACCATGGTAAATGGACTGTAGTGCAAACCTGCAAAAAGCACTAAAAATGCATAGGTGTGAATCAGGCCTAAGACTTTGTCTACCAGTGTCCATTCACCTGATGATGAAGTATAACCCAGTAGGTAATGAATATTAGCCTAACTCTGTGTCCCGTGATATATTCAAAGAAAAGGATTTTACAGCTAAGTATGACGAAAGAATCCTATTTCTTTGCCGGCCAAAAATCTGTTCCGATGTCATCAGTGATGGGTTGTAGCAAAAGCTCTTGCTTATATTTTCTAAACTGCTGCTCTATGCGGTTTGGGGAGGTCTTCTGCGGCATTTTGAGAGAAACCATGAATGAATAAGGAGTAATGAATATTAGCCTAACTCTGTGTCCCGTGATGTATGAAAAAGAAATTACACTTTTTTAGCACCAGTTTAAACCTTTTCCAGTAGACCTGTTGGCTATGCCAGCTTCTCAAGACTTTGCAGAGAGGGTGTTCAGTATCACAGGTGACCTCTCTAGAGGCCGGTGGAATAGAACAAGGTTCATGTTGGCACTTTGCATGAAGTGCTTTCCTTAAAATGAATCGAACCAAATAGAAGTGTTTATTCTCCAGTCATTTAGAACATAAAAAGCATACACAAATACTTGTGGCATGTGCTAATTGCTATAGGAACAATCAATAATGCAACAGTTCTGTCAAATAAATTCATAGAAAAAATGCACAGGCCATTAGTATGTGGAACATAACAACCAGCACTTTTTATCAACTCCTCTCTCTCGTAGCATTGACAGACTTGACAACAGAGGTACATATCACACTCATGAAAAATAAAAATAAACCATTAACTTTCAATTATATGAATATTGTTGCCAAGTGCGGTCAATAGCAGTGTATTCACTGCTATTGACAGTACTTCCTAAACCTATACATAGGGCTGGATTTATAATTAAGCGGAGTAAGCAAGCACAAGCCAACAAGTGTTCCTAGAAGGGCGCTGTGTGGGTGTCTTGAAGGCACATTCACACTGGCCCTCTATGGAGGGCGCTGGTAGGCACGTGCCTAGTCTGCCGAATTATACATCTAGCCCTGCGTATAGGTTTAGGAAGTCTTGTCAATAATAGTGAATACAATTCACTGCTATTCACAGCATTCAGCAACAATATGCATCTAATTGAATACCCCTGATGACGTCAGCTTTGACGAAACGATCGTTGGGACAGCTACGCCTACAAGCCTACTACGCATGCGCGACCGGCGCTTGCATTTTATACATGTTGAAACTTCAGAGCTGATTTTATTTGATGCGAGTGAATCTTAATCTTAAATAAAATAGAGTTGGAGACAGTACTGTACTATGTGAAGTTCTTTTGTCTCCCACATACTCTGGCTCTGAGGATTCATATATTCCATACGGAGCGGACTTTGGTGTTTACAAAGCGGGGACACAGGAGTAAAGTGTATGTGAGCAGGATCTGGATCTTCTTCAGTGGATCATAGATCCAGACACACACTGCATGATCTCTCTGAATAAGCATGATCGCTGGCTCTCTGGTAAGCCTCCTATTTGATTTTGATGATGGGTGTCACATCAAGGATGGCATGACCACCAATTTCCATATGATTACTCTAAGGAATCCTGTACCTGGAATCCAGGCCTTATGAACTTTTGCACTTGGTCACTTTATTAATTTATTTATTTACATAATTTATATTGCACTATCAATTGTGTTTGCACTGTTTCACGTATGTACTCTATTGTGATTTGTTTATTTTGAGGTTGTAATCAATTTTGCACTATAGCACTGCACTTCATTGGTTGAGATCTAATTGAAAGTTACTGGTCTATTTTTCATTAATGTGATTATTTACCTTTGTCAATTCTGAGAAAGTTGATAAAAAGTGGTGATTGTTATAATCCACAAACTAATAGCATTATAAACTGTGTACTTCTTTATGTATCTGAGAATTAGAACTGTTGAAATCAAACTGTGAACAATAAACTGATTCTTCTTATAGACATAAGCCTGACCCAATACTCTCGGGCCTTGAGTATTGGTTTTGTAGTTGTAGCTGTAGAAATGTTTTGTTGTGTTAAGTTACTTGAACCTCACTAACAAATAATAATATGGATATATTTGAAAAAATGTTGGGGATTTATTTTGGCAACCCCGGTTGCTCCCTTGCATTCATCTGGAATCCCAATGGTATCGCTTATACTTTGTACTTTTTAAAGCCATTTTCTTGTCTTTTTTCTTTCTTTTTTTACACTAGAATTTAGCCACATGGGTTTAAATGTTGTTCCTAATTGCCCGACAAAGGCTGTCATAGTTACAGAGTAATCTGCTTTGGTCAGATAGGCTGCTTGTTGCATGCTCGAGATAGATACAGAGACCAGTGTTAAAATGGAGTCCTGCTCCAGGGAAAGGAAAACATTACTCTGAGCGTTGTGAGTGTTTAGCAGACCTTCAGCAAAGCATGTTCTTGCCTGAGTTTCTGCCACAATTTCAATGCACCTGGTTTGTGTAATTGCATGGGGAACTCATGAAGAAGGGTGCGGGTATGGATTAAGAGTGCCCAAAGATACACAGCAACCCAGATGTTGACCACCCTGTAGCAAATTCTTTGTGGCAAAAGGGCAGGAGGAAGTGCCCGAGTACCTTATAAAGGCTCCGGGCCAAAGAAGTGATAAAAGTGTGACCAGTGATGTGATGCATCACCGAGACATTCACCTAAATAAGCTCATAGGCTGAGTTCACACTGGGACAACACGACAGTCATAGGACTGTGGATCAGACTTTGCCCTGCGACTTGAAGTCCGACTTCAATCCAACTTTGATCCCAACATTATCAGGCCCTTTGAGTCTGGTATGAATTTTGAAAGGGAAACCACGCCAAATTAAAAAAAAAAAAAACACACAGCATAGAGGTCCCCGATCCAGGACTATACCAGGCCCTTAGGTCTGCTATGGAATTTAAGGGGAACCCCAATGCCAAAAAACCCCCAAAAAACGGAGTGAGGTACCCCAATATACATAACAGACCCTTATCTGAGCACGCAGCCTGGCAGATCAAGAAAGAGGGTGGGGACGAACGAATGCCCCCCCCTCCTTAACCATACCAAGCCACATGCCCTCAACATGGGGGTGTGGGTGCTTTGGGACAGCCCTGCCCCCCCCCCCAGCCCAGAGCCCCTTGTCCTGATGTTGAGGAGGACAAGGGCCTCTTCCCTGCCCGGTAGTTGTCGGGGTCTGCGGGCGGGGGGCTTATCGGAATTTGCTAGCTCCCTTTAACAAGGGGGCCCCCAGATCCTGGCCCCCCACCCTATGTGAATGAGTATGGGGTACATTGTACCCCTACACATTCACCTAAAAGAAAAAAAGTCTCAAAAATAAAAGCAGTACACAGGTTTTTGACAAAGTAATTTTTTAAAGCAACTCCGGCATCTCTTCCTATTTCTTCTCCCCTCTCCGGCTCTTCTCCCCCCTCCACTGATGTCTTCTCCCTCTGCCAGTTTTCCTCCTCTCACAGCCCCCATCATGCCCGGGGTGGTGATGTCACAAGGGAGCGGGGCTTCCGTGAGATGTCAGCAGGTGGCCCTGCCCCATGCCTATATAAGTAATGGCACATGGTGGCCCTGGCATTAGAGTGGGAGAGAGCGGCGAGAGAAGATCAGAGGAAGAACAGAGGGAAAAGACTGCTGAGAGAGGAGACCTGGCAGAGGGAGAAGACAGCTGAGAGAGAAGAACAGGAAAGGGGATTAGACATCAGCAGAGAGAGGAGGAGAACCGGTAGAGAGAAGAGATCGAAGGAGGAGAGAGAAAAGTCGGAGAGGGGAGAAGAAAATTGGAAGAGACGCCGGAGCTGCGTTTTTTTGGCGTGGGGGTTCCTCTTTCCTGGCCTGTCGGGCAGCGTGCTCGGATAAGGGTCTGGTAAAATACATAACAGACCGAAGGGCCTGGTATGGTCTTGGAGGGGGGACCCCCTGCTGTTCCCTTGAAGATCCTCAGAGCACAAGATGCATGCCAAAGTCGGATCAGTTAAGATAATGATGATCCGACTTCAATAATATTCAATGGGCTAAAGTAGGATCCAAAGTAGTGCAGGAACCTTTTTCAAAGTCGGACCGACTTGTGTCAGACCAGTGAACCCAGTCTGAATGGTAAATTTTTTTTTACTGCCAAGTTAGATGAAAAATTAATAAAAGTCAAACACATGTTCATGTTTCCTGAGTTTTGTAAAAGTAAATAGTATTCAGGAACAATTAAGTGTACTGAAGGTAATGGAGATATTGAGTCATACTTGCTGTAAAGCTACAGGATTGGTCTGACAACCAGGATGAACAGGTCTTACCTTTCCGTGTTACTGATTCCTAAATGGGTCAAGGCTTCGCCAATCATGGTGGGCATACCTCCATAGAGGTCTTTAGGACCTATGAACAAGCACCATGATTCTGAACCTGTAAAGCACCCTACACTCCTTGCACTCGGTGCCAAGGTGAGTGGCCAAGCAGTATACAGTGCCTGAAGGAACATTACAAAACGACCCCCATGGAGTGGGGTGCGATTATGGTACCCAAGGTTTTATTGAGGTTACATAAATCTAGATACACCTCTATTGTTATAGACGGCAGAGAAAAATAAAGAAACCTGGCTAAGCACAGGAAACCTCTCCATACTACAGAAGAGGTCCATTACCGAAGGATACTAGCCAAAAATTCAGGACTCACGGATTGGGGTACAGATATAAAAGTATGCTTTGGAGGGGGGTCAAGTCACCTGAAGGTAGCCGCCTATAACCCAGGGTCCAAAAATATCCAGCCTGTATTCTGTATTGTATGATTAAGATAGGATTTAAATATGTCATTAATATGCCGATAAGGGGGGGGGGCACCAAAGAATGAAAATACAAGCAAATTAAACATCAGCTTTAAAACAGCTTACCTGGCGGATAATGCTTTTTACACAGCGAATGGGAAGACCCTGATAATTAGATTTTATTATCCATTTTAATAAGTGATGTCCAAGAACTTCAAACACCATACAGACATCTGGAACCAAGTCAAGGCAAGTAACCCCAAAATGTGCAGATGTTGTAGTTCAAATAAACAATATTAGATATGATATAAAAAAACAAAAAAAAAAACAAAAAAAACAAAAAAAAAAAAAACTTACATGTAGTCCGGAGACCGAATAAAATAAAAACATCAGAATCATTATAGTCTATGCACAGTTTCCTGAAGAGTCTTCTGTACTAAATTGATTGAAGATGAAGAAAATTAACCACAGCAAATTTTGCAGCATTAAAACCAACACCCATACAGCAGATAACCGTATCATTTTCCTGGTCTGAACAAGGTCCTATAAAGCAACCTCTCTCAATTTCTGCCTACACATATTCTCAACATTTTACATCTTCTAGATGCTCTTTTGAGTAAAGGAGCATTTATTAATCGAGTGATTCTTTAGACTGAGGTGAAAGGCATTGTGGCACCTTTCGTCCACTGCTATGTCACTAAGGAACACAGAAGTAGCAGCAGCTGGGGTGCACACAGCGGGGAACAAGCTTTGCAATACATCCAGAATTGTGAGATTGCATGGGTGCTGGTCTATTAAAGAAAAGGAAGATCTCACTTGCCAGCTGCCAAACAGGTATGTACTAACCCTCTTCATTTACAGCCTGTCCGTGTCTATTGTTTTCAATGTAGCAACAGGGTCGGATCAAAGTAATCCTGAAGATATGACCTGTTATGGCATGATGTTCTCTCATCATCTACCTCTGGATGTCCGTAAATCAGAAAATCCACATAAGCTAAAAGAGAAGCTAAAAGAAAAACTTGCTTGTTTTTTTTTTTACTTTCTACCCTCCTAAAAATAAAAGCAAGATCAATCTTAAACATATGTAAACTGGTAATTTATGTATTAAAGGATACGAATACCATTCATTCCAGATATTTTAAAATCATCAATTAGCTGTACCACCATGTCTTTATTGGGGTCTCCAGGGTCACTTTCCCGCACCTTGTAAGAGACAAAAGCCACGATTTCTTAGAAATAACATTAAAACATTCTGCTGTAAAGAAGTATTGCATTAAGCTGTCTGATAAAACTGCTAAATCTTTTCATAATTTAAATATGTGGCTTACGTATTATATTTACTCAAAACTGTGATATCAGGGATCCACTTAAAGCAGTATTAAACCCAAAAGCATATATGTTGCAGCTTATCAGTTTTTAGATGTGACCATATTAGTGTCCATTTTTAGTCTTTCTTAATTCTATTTTCATCTGGTGATCTAGTCAGCAAGTCTGTTTTTCAACAGAAAAGCTCTGTTGCAGTAACAAGGATAAGAAAGGCCATTTAACACTAGCATGATGAGCTTTTATTTATGTAAAACCGATATCCCAAAAGAAAAAAAAAACTGATAAATGATTACAAAGTATTATCCGAAATTCAGCTTTAATTTATTTGTGTATTTAAATCTGCTAATACATCTAACACTTCCCTCACCAAAGACTGACAATGCTGCTGTCCAAGGGAGTCTCTGTTGCTCCTTCATCCAGAGTGGGGATACTTTAATACAAGAGGTATGTTACTGGCCAGATTAGCAGATAAAAACAAAGGAAAAAAGCACAAAGAAAGAAAACGAATACAGCCACCATATTTAATGATAGGCAAGCTGCAATATATTACATTTTTGATTTTGGGTTCAATATATAATATTCAGTAGTATGTATATTGGGAGAAGAAGAAGCAGCGCTAGAAGCCAGCCAATCAGGGCTCTTTTTCTTTGGACAGTGATTTTTAGCCTAACACTGAACATGATTGCAGAGGTAGAGAGCAGAGGGATTACATCATCACTCTCTTGCTGCTCCTTTAATGTCAAGACAAAAGCTGAGGGAAGAGGTGAATGAAGCTGCAAAATTCAGCAAACTTTTTCTAAAGGACACTTGTCAGATTAAAGTAGTAAGGGGAAATACAGAGGATGATGCCTGCATCTTTAAGAGTAATGCAAGACATACAGGCGTATATTTGTGGTTCTGATTTTCGTCTTGAGATTTTGAGATGCAGTAATTATTGTGTTATTTTCAATTGCTTTGCACCGGTTTTAATTTTTTCTAAATTTTTTTCTAAATTTTTCTAAATAAATTTCTCTTATAGAAGCTAATTATTTAAGCATATAGAATTTAAATGGGAACCACCAACATTAAAGGGACTGTACAAAATTAGCTCCATTAAGATAGATTAGATGCCTTTAGTTAAACTGTAAGCCAAAAAAAATTGGCACAATTAAACTGTACAAGTTGCACAATTCATGTAAACCTATAGTAATAAATTAATGCTGTTGGAAGGACAGTGGGGAAAGTAGACACTTCAGTTTTTTTGCGTAAATAATAGTTTACATGTACACTGTTTTTTTGAGCTTACAGGGTTAGTTTATTTTGTAATAAAGTTTTTCTAGCCTGCATCCTGAACAAAAAGAGAACAGCTGATAAAGGCCCCAAATGCTGTAAACTGCAGCCTCCCAGAGGTATGCCAATGTTAACATCATCTGCTCTTGCTTTCTTTGTTGCTGTCTAGTGCATATGCCAGCATCTTTTAGAGAATAATGGGATACACAGTCTCTGAAAACACTTTAAAGACAGTTCATTGTACTCTAGGTGAGATAGCAGTGAAATATCAGAGACATCTTTTAATAAAAACACTCTGAAATTGCAAGTTAAAAACACTGTATGCATCCATACCGGCACATTGGTGTTTCTTGTGGCTAAAGCCTCGTACACGCGCGCAGATTGTTGGCCAACCGAACGTCCAACTTTTTTGTCCAAATTGGCTGTTGGCGGTTTTGTCTAGCGTACTGACGGTAGGCCAGTAATTGGCCAACAAAGCCGAACACAGTGACGCGTTTCGAGCGTATAAAGAGGAAGTTCAGGCGAATGTGATTTGTGAATTAGGAACACAGGTTACACGACCGAACACTTCCTGGATACCAAGGGTGCGTGTTTGCACTTCCAACTTTTTGTTGGTAAACTTCTGTACACATGAGCCAACAAGTTTTCTAGTCTCATTGTCCAACTTCCGTTGGACGACAATTCGAAATCGGCTGTAGAATCGTGCGTACACACAATTGGATTGTCGGCCAACAGGCTGTTGGACGACCGTCGTTGGGCAATTGTTGTACCGTGTGTACGAGCCTTTACTCAACAGGTTTTCCTATCACCGTATAGCAGTATATCCTTTTTTCTATACTTGCATTGTCCAGACATATTTAGGGTGGGTCACATGATGCGTTGGTTCACCTTCTCTTGTGCTGCGCTGTCCTCGATGTTGCAGAGTCCAGAGCTGATGCTAATAAAAGTACCACGGTGATGCCACTTTGGAGGTGGCTCAGGACACCCTGCTCTCACAGATATGTCCTGAGTCTTCCAGATTAATTAATGAAAAGCAGAAATTATTTACATTACATTTTTAAAACATTTTTTTCCCACAGTCGGGTTTTAACTTACAATTTCAGAGTTTTTCCATACTAAAAACTACTACTTTAAAGGCCTACTCTGGGTGAGTGTGTGTAAAGTTTAAGGGCTCATTTACACTTGCTTCAGCTTCAACACACATTAAAGCTCCTACTGCCTCAACAAGCTTTTATGATGTGTTTTTGAGGCTTTGGTGGTGGTTTGATGAGGCTTCGATGAAGCTTCAGTGTTGCTGTTTTGAAGCTTTGTTGAAGCTTGGCAGATGCCCTGTGTGTTTGTTGATATCTCATACTTGCAATTTCTCCAAAACAAAGGGAAGCTAAAGCTGAATTAAAGCCTCTCAAATGCCGCAGGTGCTTCAAGCGAGCTTCAAACAAGCTTTGTCATAGAGTTCTATGGGGGCTTGGAAGATGCTTTGAAGCGCCACTAAAGCCACAAGGGGTATAATTTTTGAAGTGAAGCCAAAGCAAAGAAAACACAAGGTGTAAATAGGACTGTAAGCTAACCATTTTATTTAGCAACATGAGCTTTGACTGGCGTTCAGAGAGCTTTAACAAAGCCTGTCTGAAGTCCTGTTTTGAAGCAAGTGTAAACTAGACCTTATAAAAATACCTATTTTCCCAACTCCCAATCTTTGCAGCACTCTCACAGGATATCACTTACACATCTGAGTAACTTTATTTCATCCAAAGCAGTCTCCGTGTAGTGTTGAGCACTTTTTACTACCTTCATTGCAACAAACCTCTTCCCCCTGGAAATGAAGTAGGAAACGATTTAGAAATCTTAAAATACATAAAAATGTATGTGTGTGCACTTTAAATCTAATGGAAAGGGAATGTTTGACATCTAAATAAATATATCTGTCACAGGCATTTATCCTACTTCAATGAATGCTAAGCAATATTTATATCACTCATTGGAACCTATTAGCCTTGTTCAGATAGTAACCATGTGGAGTTCTACTGCAAAAGAATCAATAACACCATCACAGCCAATGCAGCTAGTCAGGCTTCTTTACAGTGGTTAGAGAAATAATTATTTTTAAAATGCACAATATTGAAATCTTACGAACAGCAGTTGTATGGTAAATTAAAAGAAATCTTACTGCATATCCCAACAGAGCCAAACAGTGGAAAAGTGACCCCATCCTAGCTTCCTGATCACATGGTACCGGCCATTAAACAGATCACCTATTTTCACAGGATGGTAGCCACCTGACAGGAAACAGAAAAAAAATGAATGCAGATCAAAACAAAAGGCATCGATTAGAGTTAGATTACTAGTTGCTAGCATTGATGCTGTTAAGCATGAACTGTGGTTTTGAGCACATTGCAAAGGAGTGTGCCAGTGCCCCGCAGTGGCAATAAGCGTAAATTGCTGGGGTGTAAACTGTTCCACGCAAAATATACTGTGCATTTCCCATGTAACACCTATGTGATATATTAATACAAACAATATAAAGATTTTCATGAAGCTTCCCAGCTTTCATGCTGAACTCCAGATCCAAAAGCTTTTATTTGTCACTATATTACCAAAAGTATTGGGGTGCCTGCCTTTACACGCACATGAACCTTAATGGCATCCCAGTCTTAGTCCGTAGGGTTCAATATTGAGTTGGCTCACCCTTTGCAGCTATGCTATAACAGCTTCAACTCTTCAGTGAAGGCTGTCCACAAGGTTTCGGAGTGTGTATATGGTAATGTTTGACTATGCTTACAGAAGTGTATTTGTGAGGACAGGCACTGATGTGGACAAGAAGGCCTGGCTCGCAGTCTCCGCTCTAATTCATCCCAAACATGTTCTATTGGGTTTAGATCAGGACACTGTGCAGGCCAGTCAAGCTCCTCCAACCCAAACTCGCTCATCCAGGTCTTTATGGACCTTGCTTAGTGCAACGGTCCAAATCATTTGGTGGAGAGGGGATTATGGCAGAGTTCGACAAATCCCAGGCGCCAGGTCGCATTGGGGACTAGAATGGTGGTCTGGCGCCTGGGCTACACTACGGCAGGTGTCTTGACTAACATGCCACGCTGGACGGTAATTGCTGGAGAGAGAGGAGGTGCTCACTATGCTGACTGAGGGCACTGCCCTTACAGCTTCCACTGCCTACTCTCACTGTCCGCCTACCTCTGACATCTCCTTCCAATTTGACAGCTGGAAAGAGGTTGAAGGTGTCGCAGGCTTGTGTGGGGCAACTGTTTGAACGGCTTCAGTTCCAACTGCACGCACCGTCCCCCACAAAGATGGAAAAACAGTTCTCTATTCATTTTTTTTTTCATTAAAATTAATTTGTATTTTTTTTCATTCTCTTCAGTTTTGCACTCTTTCCCTATCACACCAGAGCCACGCAGCCAAACATCCCTTTTACAAGGGCTGTCTGATCAGGTCCACCTATTAGTTTTTCAGGCAGACCTGATCAGACCCTCCATTCACCCCTATGGAGCAGCGGATGTCAGCGGACATGTCCTTTGACAACCGCTGCCATCCAATCCGGTCTGCTAAATCCAGACGGATTGGTGGTCCTATTCCCAATTCATCCGGCGGATGGCATCAGATGGAAGCGGACAGGCGGTCCGTTTCCATCCAACTGCCCCATAGAGGAGAGTGGGCTGTGTCCGTGTCTGCTGCACTATGCAGAGCTGTCATCTGCCTGCTCAGCTCCGTGATCCCCCACTGAGCAAGTGGATCCCACTAGCGGAGGTGCCCGAGTGTAAGGGGCACAAGTCACTGGATCTCCTATCGTCCCTCATGCTTGGTTTTAGTCATCTTTATGTGTAAATTTAAGATTGGTTATTTTTGTAGTTGAAAACTAAGCTTTGTTAAAAAAAACAAACAAACAAAAAAAAAACCGCTCCTACCTTTTTTTAGCTGGCTCCTATATTCTGAGCAAATTTGTTATGGCGTGGTGCTTTTCACGGGTTGGGCTGGGCCCTTTAGTTCCAGTGAAGGGAACTCTTAAGGTGTCAGCATACCAAGACATTTTGGACAATTTTATGCTCACAACTTTGAGGGAACAGTTTGGGATGGACCCTTCCTGTTCCAGCATGACCACGCACCAGTGCACAAACAAGGTCCATAAAGACATGGCTGAGCGAGGTTGGGGTAGAGGAACTTGACTGGCCTGCACAGAGTCCTGACCTTAACTCGATAGAAAACCTTTGGGATGAATTTGAGCAGAGACTGTGAGCCAGGCCTTCTCATCCATCAGTGCCTGACCTCACAAATAAGCTTTTGGAAGAATGATCAAACATTCCTATAGACACACTCCTAAACCCTGTGAACAGCTTTCCCAGAAAAGTTGAAGCTGTTATTGCTGCAAAGGGTGGGCCAACTCAAAATTTAACCCTACAGCATAGGACTGGGATGCCATTACAGTTCATATGTGTAAAAATCGTGGTGCGGTATTGTTTAAA
>BLSH010462490.1:339619-349619 GCA_018402905.1 Glandirana rugosa | reverse complement strand
GATTAAATACCACCGAAAGAAAGATTTTTTTGTTAAAGAAAATAATAAAAGTTTCATATGGGTACAGCGTTGCATGACCACGCAATGATCATTCAAAGTGTGACAGGGCTGAAAGCTGAAAATTGGCCTGCGCAGGAAGGGAGTACAAGTGTCTGGCATTGAAGCAATTAAATATATGGAAAACACTACACATTCTATTAAAAATAGCATCATATCGATTTAATGAAATTTAAACAGACCTAAAAAAAAGCCTAAAATCTTTACCAACTGCCATGCCCAATTTAGTATAAAGCTAAACTCGAAGAAGAAAAGAAAAACATAATTCAATCCAGTTATGTTTTGTTTGTTTTCTTCTCCCTCAGAGGATGTGCATGATCACAGGTTCCAGGAAGCAGACTAAGAGTTCCAGGAAGTAAAGGGAGAAGTGGGGCAGTGACGTCATGTTTTCTACCTCATCCAATCAGAGAACACTATGCATTCAATAACAAAACAGATAAAATTCTCTAAATGTTTCTGCTGCTGACCTTGTGTTTAGAATGTAGGAGTCAGCCTCTCGTCACAGAACCCAGAGATCACTGGAGTAGAGGTGTCTATTTCAGTACTTTCCAGCTTCCAAGGGGGATCGGCCATCGGTATGATATATGCATTGTTACATTGGTACAAGCTGCACCAACATACATATGTATAACATATCAACACCTGGAATTCTTCTTTAAAATATACAGTATAAGGCAGAGGACTTGTATTCTGAGACCATGAGATGCCCCCAAGCAACAAACTGTGGGGTGGTAACAACACCAACAGAACTGACAACAGCGTCCACAAGAAAACAAGGACCTGGAGAACATGTGAACAGATGACCAGTTGGGTGCCTTGAAAATCTGGGAAGCAGGTGCTTGATGCTGAAAAGCCCAAAAGACACCAACAGAACTGGTGGAATGAGCTCTGATAGGGAAAGGGGAGACCTTTTCCCTAAAACTGTAAACTCCAGAAAAAGTTGTCTGATTCACTGGGCAATGGAGGAATGAGCGGCAAGATGTCATTTCGAGGACCCGAAGGAGGACAAAAGGGACTTTGGCGAACAGAGGTCATGGCTGCTAGGTAGACTAACAACATCTAAACTATTTAAGGAAATTTGTTTGGCGTGTTCTGGGGAAAATCACAGGAAGAAATGACCAAATCCTCCTCGAGGTGGAAGGAAAAGACCACCTTGGATAGAAGGGAAGGTTTTGGTCACAAAAGAAATCAGAAAATATACAATTAAATGCTCCATATAAAAAGGGTAGTCATACATGTGAGATCTTTCAAAGTGATATCTCTAATTACGTCAATGAAGTACAGAGCGCACCAGGTTTAGATCCCAATGTGATATAGGTCGAATTGGGTAATTTACATGAGCAACACCTTGTAAAAAGGTCCTGTTACGGGGCCGTGAAGCAAGAGGTTTTTGGAAAAGGATGAAGCTCCAGTGTATTCTCTGGGACTTAAGACATCTCTCCTCACCCAAGGTGAAGGAGGTCTTCCATTTGCGATTGTAGATCTTGCAGGAGGTAGCTTTTCACGCTCTGAGCAAAATGTGTATGACTGAATCAGATATGCCCCTATCCTTCAAAACCAGGGTTTCACCAGTAATGCCGTTAAGCCTGCAAGCTAACGCAGGTTGTATACCAAGGGGATGGCCTGTATGATTGTCTGTGTACCACATCCCTCTGGGGCAATTTGGTGTGATAGGGATCACTGGAACCCTTTCTAACTCTCTCTTGAGCAGCAGCCAATGGAGAATGGTTATCAGAGGGAAAACTATTATAAAGGCTAGGGGATCAGCTCCTCGGGCTCTCTCCTTTCAGTTCTTGCAGCTCTGATGTTACATGTGGATCTGTGTACTCAGATGTATAGGATTTATGTGCAGGTGGATATAAGTACTGTTATTTTTTGGGGGTGGAAGGCATAAGAGTGTGCCTTATATATGTTATTAATGGATTATTGACACCTCACAAGATTGATATTATGCATTTGGGATACTTAGGGGTATACGATCTGAGGTTTTGAATTCTTATTGGTGAGGACCTGTGCAGTCATAACTCCTTATTACCTGGATTTTCAGTCTCCTATTTCTTAAGCCAGCTTGCGCCATTTGCAGAGGTGGTTGCCCATGTGTACTCCAACACTCTGACACCCATGGGGGGGGGGGTTACCCTCACCTGGGAGTGTGCTGTGGTCACTGGGAGATGTCAGGCAGCGTCTAATATGTTTTACCAATCTTGTGGTATGGAATTTGTAATTTAATATGTATCATCATTAGTAAATTACATATATCATATGGATATGTATATTATAATTTTGATTTGAATATGAAATGTTATTGTTACTGGGCCCAGTAGGCTATGAATTCATGTGGACAACCATGAAGATCTAGCATCGCGGATAGGCCTAGTTTGACATACAGTGCCTTTAAAAAGTATTCATACCCCTTGAAATTTTCCACATTTTGTCATGTTACAACCAAAAAAGTTAATGTAGTTTATTGGTATTTTATATAATAGACCAACAAAAAGTGGCTCATAATTGTCAAGTGGAAGAACAATGATAAATGGTTTTCAATTTTTTTTTTTTTTACAAATAAATATGTGAAAAGTATACCGTGCATTTGCATTCAGCCCCCTTTACTCTGATACCCCTAACTAAAATCTAATGGAACCAATTGCCTTCAGAAGTCACCTAATTAGTAAATAGAGTCCACCTGTGTGTAATTTAATCTCAGCATAAAATACAGCTGTTCTGTGAAGCATCATGAAAGCCAAGAAACACATCAAACAGGTCAGGGATAAAGTTGTGGAGAAGTTTAAAGCAGGGTTAGGTTATAAAAAAAATATCCCAAGCTTTGAACATCTCACGGAGCACTGTTCAATCCATCATCTGAAAATGGAACAAGTATGGCACAAATGCAAACCTACCAAGACATGGCTGTCCACCTAAACTGACACACCGGGCAAGGAGAGCATTGATCAGAGAAGCAGCCAGGAGGTCCATGGTAACTCTGGAGGAGCTGCAGGTTTCCACAGCTCAGGTGGGGGAATCTGTCCACAAGAAAACTACTAGTAGAGTCTGCAAAAGATTGAGACTGGGGCCGAGGTTCACATGGCATGCTCTCAATCAACTTCTGGGCCACATCCTGACTAATGGCTGCCCATTCTTGCATAATCAATGCATGGAGTTTGTCAGAATTTGTGGGGTTTTTTTTTGTTCACCTGCCTCTTGAGTGACCACAGGTTCTCAATGGGATTAAGGTCTGGGGAGTTTCCTGGCCATGGACCCAACATTTTTATGTTATGTTCCCCAAGCCACTTGGTTATCACTTTTGCCTCAAAGGTGCTCCATCATGCTGGAAAAGGCATTGCTCATCACCAAACGGTTCTTGGATGGTTGGGAGAAGTTGCTCTCAATGTTTTTGTACCATTCTTTATTAATGGCTGTGTTCTTAGGCAAAATTATGAGTGAGCCCACTCCCTTGGCTATGAAGCAACCCCACACCTGCTTGGTCTCAGGATGCTTTACTGTTGGCATGACACAGGACTGATGGTAGCGCTCAACTTTTCTTCTCTGGACAAGGTTTTTTCCGGATGCCCCAAACATTTTTTCCTGGAGAGAAGTGGCTTCTTTTTTGCTCTTTGTGTGCCGATGCATTCACACCTGCCTGCTGCCATTTCTGAGTAAGCTCTGCACTGGTGGTGTCCCAATCCCACAGCTAAATCAACTGTAGGAGACAGTCCTGGTGCTTGCTGGACTTTCTTGTGCGCCCTGGAGTCTTCTTCACAAATGCAGTGGAAATTTTTTTTTTTTGGGATCAAGATCATTTTTTAATTGCAATTTGTCTGATCACTCTTCATAGCAATCTGGAGTATATGCAAATTGCCATGATAAAAAACTGAGGCAGTAGACTTTTTGAAAATTAATATATTTGTGTCATTCTCAAAACTTTTGGCCAAGGCTGTATTATGCGAACTGGTTGCAGTATATTTCTAAAAGTAGTGCATGCACTACTTTTGGTGTTTTGCGATTCAGCCCATTCAAGATCAGCGTGTTCCTGTGCGGGCATGGTGTGAACCAGCCTTAAGACTTCCTTTACACCAGTATGCAAGTGTTATGACGTGTTAGACCGCATGCAACACAATGTTTTTTGGGCATGGAGGCTTGTTAAAAGGTATGTAAAGCTAAATTTTATTGCATGAATACATTTGTTTATTTATACGAGCGTCTGTGATCCATTGCTAATAGTGTCATAGCAGTCCCTTTTATTAGGAAATACCTGTGACCCTGCCAGTCCATCTGTTTTCCTGTGTAATTCTGACCATGCCATGCAAGGAGCAGATCCATGCTAGCATGGACAGTGTGTGTGCTTATCTGAGCTATGGGGCACCATGGTAAAAGCACAGTAGCCTGTAGTCTTTGTTGTCACCCCCCCCCCCCCCCCACTCCCTTAAAGTGTCACTAAACCCACATCATAAAAAAACTATCTATAAATGCTGTATTACATGGTGTTCATACACACTCAAATCACTATAAGATTTGTGTTTTGCAAAAAACCTGGTTGATCCTGCTGTTCTCTATCTCCACTTTCCGTTCATGTCCCCAATTCAGCTATGGATCTTGTAGCTATGGGGGCAATTCTGCACATGCTCAGTCTTCAGTGAGTTTCTATGCTGAGCATTTCCTCCCTATGACATCTGAACAGCCCATGTGACTACAGAGTCAAACATGCAGGTGTATACACAGGGATAAATGAGAGCCCACCCCCTACCTCCTCTTTGCCCACCAGCTAACTATACACAAAGGGGGCGGGATATTACATGTGGATTAATACTGCCTTCATCTCCCTCTAAGACACAGGCTGGAGGGGCGTGACACAGCCTGTGACTGGCAGAAATCCACCCACACCATGTTATTTCTACAAAATAAAGAATTGATTTTAAATATACATCTGTATGCCAATTTAAAACAGTTATTGATACTATTTATTTATTTTTACTCCGTAATCCAAAGGCTGTTTTTTTATTTCAAACATGTGACCAGTAGCAGAGGACTAGAAGAGCCTCCTGCTTATGTTCCCTGACAGGCTGGGAAAGAGCTGGGTCCTTTGACAGCTGTATATGGATTAGGAAAAAGATGCTTAAGATTTTTTTTTTTTTTTTATTAAAATAGTTACAGTGCAATCATCCACATACAGAAATAGAAGGGACAATGTAAATTAAACAGTATGTGTTTAGTATCAATTTACCGGACAAGGAAACCCTTCAGGAAAGCAGCTTATACAGACAGAGAATGTACCTCCCTGCTTTGCCTGACATCATTAGACCGTCTACATTTGGAACAGGGACAGGAAGGAAGGCTATGCGTTCTCGATTGCAGAATAAAACACAACTAAAATAAGGTATATACATTATTTTTCTAAGGAAAAAAGTTATTAGGCGTTCAGAATGTAATTTGGATTACTATACTGTGCTTTCGTTCGTGTGGCTTCATAAATACTTTAGGGGGCCCATTCAAACCCTATCACCACAGGGTCACTAATAAATTAACCTAAACAGAAAATAAAGCATCTATACCATTGCAGGACAAATTCCAGTTGCCATGGTGACTAAATGCTTACTCTGACAACCTGGCCAATGAAGTTTCGCATTCTTCTTTCCCGGGCCATTTCCTGAAACTAGGTTAGTCTGGCATCTTCCTCCCTTACACAGTGCACATGCAGATTTCTTTCTCATATGGTGCAAGAACCAGTGTAAAATTTTTACAGGTATGATAGCATACGTCATCATGCCGGCATCCATTCTAACACAGAGCATATGTGCAGGTTTTGTCCTTTTTTAGCGCGAGAGGAAAGATCTGCCCTCAGTTTTGGGTGGACCTTGCTGTATGGCTTTATTATGAGAGGCACAGGATTATGGGACTTGCTCCTATTCCACAGGACAACTTAATTTTTGTGGATCTGCGATTTGCCACCAGGAAAGCACGCCCCCACTTTTGTTCCATACGATCATGCCATCGGTTAACTTATACTTTTTGGTTGTTCAACATGGCTTCCCACTCTTTTGCCTGCCCTCCCCACAGTCCTATCACTCTTTCCTGTGAGGGGGACTCTTTGTTTTGATGGTGGAACAATCCCTTGCAACATAGTTTGGATGGCTTTACCTACTGGCATTATTAAAATGTAAGTATTTTGGGACGACTTCTGTAACCGTAACAATAGTTTTTACTATATTTCCTGTATAATTACCCACTTGAGTGGGATACATGATATACAGGATTCTACATGGGTTTTTTTTTCACTGTACATTGTTCTTTTATCTCTAGATGGATTTGGAAATGAGTGACCCATTTTTTTGCACCCTTATTATATAGAAAAGACTGGTCCTGAGAAAGCTGAAGACTGAAACGTGTTGGCATGGGCCCCACAGTAGTGTTGTATGGTTTGAGAGTTAAGCCATGTGTTATAAATTCTGGACCACATCCATAGATTTTGTGTATTCTGTGTCAATATCCTCTTTCTAAAGGGTTTTAAAATGTGCATTTGTGTGTGCCAGCAGAACATGTGTGACTGGGTCAGTAGCGAAGTGTCTTGTTTGTGAATATGAATCAGTGAGGAGCCTTGCTTTGCATGTCTTAATAAGGGTGAATGTCTGAACACAGTTTTTACTAAGTGTTGAATGGGGACGCAAAGCATTAGTCACCTGTGTGCAGGGGACACTATGTTTGAGATACATGCGTAACTGAGCAGGGGACACTATGCATCAGTTGGATGTGTGTGCATGCACAGGGGAGACTATGCATTGTTTACAAGAATGTGTGTGTCCAGAGGACACTTTTATTATTATTATTATTATTATAAGTACTTATATAGTGCCATCAGTTGGAGCAGCACTTTACAATATAAGGGAGACAGTATAGGTAAAATACATTAGAATACAGAAGGATTTTGAGGGCCGTGCTTGTGGAGCTTACAATGTAAAAGGAAAAGGGTAGCTGTACAAAGGAGAACAGATGTGGGGGATGGACAGATGGAAAAGGTGAAAGTACAGTTTTTAAGTGGAGGTGGGGTAGGTTTCCCTGTATAGATGTGTTTTCAGGGATCGCCTAAGGGCAGACAGTGTAGGAGATAACCGGATAGATTGAGGTAGGGAGTTCTAAAGTATGGGAGAGGGGAAGAAGAAAATATTATGAATTCAGTTTTAGATAGTTTGAGGAAGTATTGTGACATTCAGGCCTCATGCACACAGGACGTTTTTACAGCTGCTATTTCAGACGTTTTTCCTACAGTCAATTAACTCCCCATCATGTTATTCTATGTGTTCATGCACACACAGGCTGTTATCAACGGTTTTTGGCTGGGGCGTTTTTGAGCTGTAAAAAAACCCAAGACTAGTGGGTTCTGAGACGTTTTTCAGCTATAAAAAAGCTAAAATGCGTGCAAAAATGCAGCTCACCAACAATTTTGGACATTTTAGATCCACTGAGGGAAAAAAATAAAAAAAAACGCTCAAAAGCGCTACTGCTCAAAAACGTGGCTCACCAACGTTTTTGGATGTTTTAGATCCATTGAGGGGAAAAAATAAATAAAAACGCTCCAAAAACGCTACTGCTCAAAAAACATGGCTCACCAACGTTTTGGTCCATTGAGGGGGGGGAAAAAAAAAAACGCTCAAAAATGCCACTGCTCAAAAATGCCACTGCTCAAAAACACTAGTGCATAACGCTGAAAACCTCACTACAAGGCTACTGATGTTTCTAGAACGTTTTTTTTTTAACATCCTGTGTGCATGAGGCATCATACTGACATGTTTCTTAGTAAATTAGTGATTGGCAGAGAGGTCAAGGGGGTGAGCGGATAAGTAGAGAAATGGATCTAGATGTCATTGGTGTAGAGTTTTATTGGAAGCTGTGGGAGAATATCAACTGGTCCCGGGAAAGGGTGTAGAGAGAAAGTAGAAGGGACCCAAGGACAGCCTTGGGGTACCCAAACAGAAAGAGTTAGAGGAGAGGAAGAGCTAGAGTTGTAGTCGACACTGAAGGCACGATGAAATAGGAAGGAAGGGTGGGTGTGTGGGTGCAGGGGACATTATACTTCAGTTACGGTACGTGCATGTGTGTACCTTCCAGCACAGAATACACCAGAAAGCATGAAGCAGCACTAGGGTAAGAGGGGTGATGTGGATGCATATTTACAATGCTAAGAAATAAATAGAAACACTTCTTTAATTAAAGAAATATTAAAGTGGTTGTATCCCCAAAAAAAAACAAAAAAAAACAAAAAAAAAAAACACCTGCAAGGCAAAGGCATAATGAGCTAGTATGCATTGCATACTAGCTCATTATGAAATACTTACCTCAGAACAAAGCTCTGACAGGTCCGCCATGTCCCCGAAGAGGGAGCTTCCATCTTCCCTCCATGGATCCTTCTGGGTTCGTGGTTCCGGCGCTGTGAGTGGCAGGAGCCGCGAGAAGACACTCCCAACATGCGCGCGGGAGCCCGTCTTTATAGCGGACTTTCCGGCAAGGTCCGGCGCTATGCACCAGGCCTTACAGTTACATTTTTGATGATACAACCACTTTAACATAACTTACAAAGGGGCTGTGAAAATCCATCAGTGTTATTTGCACAGGCCAAAGCAGACCAAACGATGCACAACATATGGTCTATGTAAATGGTTCTATATAAACCAGATGTGGAATATGCCAGTGCCATACAGAAATTAATAAGGTAAAACAGTTAGAAAAACATAGCTGTTGGAGTCTACTAACCTTTACAGTAATCAGCAGGGTCTTCTTGTTCCTCATCGTCTGATCCCAAAATCTCCTCCTCGGGCTCTGGAGGTGCTGGCTCAGGTATAGGAGGTGGTGGTGGGGGAGGTGGAGGAGCTGAGGGTGCTTTCTGCTGAGCCTCCGGCCTAGAATATGGAAAGATGGACTTAATTCATGGTAAACGAATTCATAATAAATGTAATAGTTTCTAATAAGTAAAACTAAACATGGTGTTTTAAGTGGATCGCAGTCATTTTTAAAGCCGTGATTAATAAAAAAGTGCACCACAACTCAAAAAGAGGAAAATTTGCTAGGTTATAGAGAACATTTAGAAATGTTACAGGTGTCGAAGTTGTAACCTGAAAAAAAAAAGTTTTGTTTTTTTTCATAATCTGTAAAATCCTTTTCTTTGCGTACAGTATAGGACACAGGTCTTCAATCATAAGAGATGGATTATGTGCTGAACCTTTATTTGATTGGACATTGGCAAAGCCTATCAAAGCTTTTGAACATTCTCAGATAAAACCACTCCCACAATGTGAATCTAAGATTTGTAGCAAGAAATGAAGGACCAAAAGCACAGAGGGGAGGGTCTGATGCCCTGTACTGTACGCAAAGAAAAGGATTTTACAGGTATGTAAAAAATGCAGTTTTCTTTCTTGTACAGTACATGACACGGGTCTTCAATTCTAACAGATGTAAAGTCCCAAAACAGTATTTGAGGGAAGGTGAACAAGCAACAAAAAAATGACAGCCAAAGACCCTCAAGAAGAACAACAAAGCCTAACACCAGACTGAGATTAACCACTTGACAACTGGGCACTTAAACCCCCTTCCTAACCAGACCAATTTTCAGCTTTCAGTGCTCTCACACTTTGAATGACAATTACTCAGTCATACTACACTGTGACAAAACCCTGAAATGTAGACAATCTTAACTTCTGGGCACAGTACATGACATGTTCTTTCTTTTGACGTAAAAAATGTATGGACATTTTAGGAAAAGAAACGCATGTCATGTCCCGTAGTCTGGGAGGGGAGACACGAAAACCAGGAAGTAAAGAACGATGTTTAGAATCTAAGTGTAACACCCTCACCAAAATAGACTCTTACAAGTTTTCGAAACTATCCGAAACGGTTACAGGTTAGTTTATTTCCAAGTCGTGTATTAGGTAGAGAATACTAACTTCTGGACACAGGATAT
>BLSH010462490.1:316121-337635 GCA_018402905.1 Glandirana rugosa | reverse complement strand
GGTGAGCATGGGTGACGGATGGGTGGACACGGATGGGTGAGCATGGGTGACGGATGGGTGGACACGGATGGGTGAGCACGGATGCATGGGTGACGGATGGGTGAGCAGGGATGCATGGGTGACGGATGGGTGAGCAGGGATGCATGGGTGACGGATGGGTGAGCATGGATGCATGGGTGGGCACGGATGGGTGGGCATGGATGTATGGGTGACAGATGGGTGGGCATGTATGTATGGGTGACGGATGGGTGGGCATGTATGAGTGTGTATGGGTGATGAGGGGGTCCCTGCCTGTCACATAGCGGTGCTGTGGGCACTTCAGATCCTGCCCACAGCACCGCTGCATCTCCTCTCTCCCCCCCTCTCCCCCCTCCCCTGTCACACTGCACCGATCGGTGCGGAGAGGGGGGAGACAAGCCGGCACTTCCGCCGGCTTGTTTACATGTGATGCTCCGTCATTTGACGGAGCGATCACATGGTAAACGGCCGCTCCAAGCGGCCATTTACCGTGATCCGTCGGGTCTCATAGACCCGGCGGTCACGGATGCTCCCAGGTGCGCGCCCCAGGGGGCGCGCGGGAGCGCGATTGTGGGAGGACGTTATATAACGTCCTCCCACAACAATGGGTGCCACTTGCCGACGTGTATCTACGTTACACGGTCGGCAAGTGGTTAAACTACCGCCTACAAAACTCAGCAGCCAAAACAAAACATCAGCCAAAGCCTGAACAGCCACTCGATAATACTTAGCAAAAGTATGCAAGAAGACAGGTAGCAGCAAAACTGCGCAACAGAAGCTCGACGTCGAAACGCCTAAGATGTGGCAACAGGATTAGAAGTATGAGCTTTAATCAGGAAAGGCGGTTCATTACCCATGACAGAAGAGGCTCAAGAAATGATATGGTGAAGGACATTTAGAAGGAGGACATAAGGAATGAAACACAATATTCTCATTCAAGTGGAAACCAGAAACCACCTTTAGTAAAGAGGAAGCATTTGGACCCAGCATCACCCTTGTCCTTCTGTATCACCAAAAAGGGTTCCTTACAGGACAGGGCAGTCAGTTCGAAAACCCTTCTTGGGGGAAGGTAATAGCCACCAGAAACACCACCCTATGGTTAGGATCCACCAAGGCAATATACAGATCAGTTCAAAGGGCGGCTTTAGTAGGACCGAAAATACCAAGGGAAGGTCACATGCCATCAATGGCACCCAATGAAGTGTGGAGATATGAACAATCTTATAAACAAAGGCTTTCCTCAAGGAGTGAGAAGCTATGGGTCTCTGAACAGAATGGCCAAGGCTGAGATCAGACCTTTCAGGGTAATCAAGGCCAATTTTTGATCCAGCCCTGTTAGCAAGAATGCAAGCAAACCACCCATGGAATAACGTTGAAAGTGGAAGTTCCTCTGCTTACAACAAATAGAAATACACCTTCCAGTCACATTGGTATGCCTTACACAATGTATGATGTATGTCCATCCAGATACACTATATTACCAAAAGTATTGTGACACCTGCCTTTACACGCACATGAACTTTAATGGCATTCCAGTCTTAATCCATAGGGTTCAATATTGAGTTGGCCCTCCTTTTTACCTAGAACAGCTTAAACTCTTCTGGAAAGGCTGTCCAAAAGGATTAGGAGTGTGTCTATGGGAATCTTTAACCATTCTTCCAGAATCGCATTTGTGAGGTCAGGCACTGATGTTGCACGAGATGGCCTGGCTCGCAGTTTCTGCTCCAGTTCATCCCAAAGGTGTTCTTTCAGGTTGAGGTCAGGACTCTGTGCAGGCCAGTCAAGTTCCTCCACCCCTAACTCGCTCATCCACACTATATTGCCAAAAGTATTAGGCCACCCCTCCAAGTAATTTGGTGGAGGGGAATTATTGTGTAGGGTTGTTTTTCAGGGGTTGGGCTTGGCCCCTTAGTTCCATTGAAGGGAACTCTTAAGGTGTCAGCATACAAAGACCTTTTGGAAAATGTCATGCGCCCAACCTTTGTGGGAACAGTTTGGGGATGGCCCTTCCTGTACTAAAATGACTGTGCACAAAGCAAGTTCCATAAGGACATTGATGAGAAAGTTTGGGGTGGAGTAACTTGACTGGCCTGCACAGAGTCCTGATCTCAACCTGATAGAACACCTTTGGGATGAATTAGAATGGTCAAACGTTCCCATAGACACACTCCTAAACCTTGTGGACAGCCTTCCCAGAAAAGTTAATGCTGTTCTAGCTGCAAGGACAGGGCCAACTCATTATTGAACCCTACGGACTAAGACTGGGATGCCATTAAAGTTCACGTACATGTAAAGGTAGGCGTCTGTATACTTTTGGCAATATAGTGTATGTAGGAATCATGAATTCTGAAATGCCCCTTTCTCTCAGGATCTGGGCCTCAGCCTGAGCCATAAGGTCAAAGCCAGCATTTGTGAAAAAGAATGGTAAATGGGACCTTGCGAGAGAAGGTCTGGATGGTAAATACACAAAACACAGTGCTGAAAATGATTAAATAGATAAGTCAGTGCTAACATATTCCACTCTTAAAATTAATGTGCATGACAAAATGACAAAAGAATCCACTGTAAAAAAATGTATTAAAAAATTCAACAAATGTCCAAAGCAATACAAATTCCAATGTAGTGTTTGCTAAAAATTTCCTCCACCAAGTATTTCTTCCCGGGTGCTTGAGTAAGTTACATCAAAAAGTGCTCCTTCCACTACAATCAAAGGTTGCGCTCACCATACCCATATGCCTATCTAGGAATAGGCTTGGCAAACAAGGCTCATGTCAGGTACTTAGGCTATATTATCCACCACTTCCTCTGTTCTCCCTTCACAAATGCCTCACCTGGATACATAAAAAGAGCACAGAAGAACTCTAATGGTGTGATAACTTCTGGATAATTTTATTAAAGACTTAAAAAAATTACTCACATAGACTGCAAATGAACAGGTGCATCAAAACAAGACTTCCTGTGGAGCGTATAGGCAGGCAGCAGGATGCAGCAATCAGCCAGCCAGCTGCTCAAATCCTTTGACTGCTCAAGAGACACAAATCCAAAGTTCTTCCCAGCATCAGGCTCCACAATGGGATGCAGAAAACCAAGAACCAGCAGATCGCTGGTGCCATGCAGATCTCCTCAGATTTGCCAGAATATCTGTGTGCTCATACATTCCGTACAGGCAAGCAGATACAAGCTGACAGGAAGAATACTACCACGGTATCCACAGTGCCGTGGTAGTTTACTGAGAACTACAAATCGATAGCCGCAAAGGATGTTGGGGCTTGTAGTTCATTCACACACGGAACTGTGTGAATGAATGAATGACACGGCAGTAAAGGCAGAGCCCCGCACAGCCGCACTAATTTAAAAAAGTGACAGCTAATACGGGGATCTTCTCCCTGTACTGCTGTCACAAGGAGTACAGGGATTTGGCAGAGGCTGCAGCATTGGGAACATGTTACACCCTAAAAATGGGTGAAACATTTAACATGTTCCCAAAGGTGAACTTATCCTTTAAAGAGAAAGTAGTCTTTTTTTACTTGTACCTACAGGTAAGCCTATACTAAGGCTTACCTGTAGGCACTGTGAATATTTCCTAAACTTGCACAGTTTAGGAGATATTCAGAGTGCATGCAGCCGATGACGTCATCGACACATGCTCTCTGAAGGACCTTCAGAGCCTGTGCCATAAACGGCGGCTCCCACGTGCATGTGCGTGGGAGATGTCATCGCGGCACTAGCCACTCACAGCGCCAGAGCTCACGAACCTGGAAGAAATACTGGGGAGGATGGCGGTGCGCGGGCGCTGCTGGAGGGCTTTGTTCTAAGATAAGTATTTCATAATGAGCTAGTATGCGATGCATACTAGCTCATTATGCCTTTGTCTTATAGGTTTTTTTCCCCAGGGTTTACAACCTCTTTAAGGCATCGATACCTCTGTCTGCCTGCTAGTCTATGGGAATGTAGACAGAGATTTGGTGATGTCACTACTGTGCTGCACACTGTTCTCCTTGCTGGATGCCCTGACACGAGGAAGCAAAGCCCTGTGCCTATTGAACAAAAAAAAAAATGTCGGTGTCTACGCAAAGATACAGAACAAGGCAATACTGGTGTCTTGTTCTTTTGCCCTCTGTTTATGCTTTATATACAGGAAATAAAAAAGGCAAACAGTCAAAAACGTACAGGTATTATACGTACAAGTCCATATAAAAGAGTTTGTTTGCCTTTTTTCAGCATAGCTTCCAGAGTTTTCTTCTTTAATGTTAAAAATAAAAGGCAAAAAGTAAATAAGACAACTGTACTAAAGTGGATGTAAACTGTGGTTGCTCAACCTGTGGCCCTCTAAGTGTTGCAGAACTACAAGTCCCGTGAGGCATTGCAAGGCTGACAGGTACAAACATGACTCCCAAAGGCAGAGGCATGATGGGACTTGTAGTTTCGCAACAGCTGGAGGGCCACAGGTTGAGCACCCATGATGTAAACCCTACCTAGATGACGGTTAGTTGGCAAAATCATTGTTTTAGTAAAAGGTCATGCCGATCATTGGAGCCAGTATTGTGTTTAATACACTATTATATTCCTGCTGCATTACCTGGTAGATTGCAACAATACCTCTATTGGTGATTGGATCAACTGAAAGCTATCTGGAGCGCTGTCTCCATTTGTGGCTGTGAACAAGGAGCTCATGAGGAGGAAGGAGTGCTCGTTTTCTATAGTAAACAAAGTGTGTTTGACCGTTCTTATCCAGGGGGTCGCACACAAGAGGGTAAGAGCCTTGTGCTTAAGGTGGTGATTGTCAGGTCAATTTGATATTTCCATCACAACAGCTAGGTCCTATCCTCTTAAGCTAGTGTGACTGATTTTACAATGGACATATGAACATTGTTGCTTTATTCAGAGCTGCACTTCTGTATCTGGATTGTAAATTTAAAATATAACCAAGAATTTTACAACAAGAACAAATACCAATTTGAAAACATAGCTAAATTTTACATGTCTCTAACATCAGCAGGCTGTACAGAATTTGTTTAGTTCATCAGCTGCACCATATTTGCATGTCACATGGTGGCTGGTTACTCCGCTTCATTTACCATTCTCGCTAAGGTTTAGTTTTCCTTGTTTATACAATGCATTCCTGAGAAATGACAATGTAAATGATGTATTTTTCTTATTCATGTGTCTGTGGTGCAATCTTTTGGTACACTAATCCCCTGAGCACTGCAGTAAATTGTCCATTATTCAAAAAGATACCATAAAAATTCAGAAAAGACCACTTAAAGCAGAGTTCCGCCCACATAATTTTTTTTTCTGGCATCCACCTCATTAGTATTCATTACATAAAGTAATTGATCGCTTTATATCCTGGTAGTCTTCCTATTTATTTTGTACTTACATTGCTGATTTTTTTTCTTTACTGGGAGTTCCCATCTTAGCTGTGGGCATGTGAAGCTCACTCGCACCCTCCTTGAGTCTCTTCCTGGATAAGGAGCATGCTGGGCACCTCTCGATCTTGAGTGTATGTCTCCTTGCCATAACAACGGGCGGTGACAGAGGAAGGTCCCACCCCGTTATGGCAACATAGATAACATGTCTCTCCCCCACAAAATCATGTTGTTTCCTGTCTGGAAACAACACAAGTTTACAGCTCAGGGATGCCCACTGACTCATGGGAAATGATGACTCAGATCTCCCATGAGCCCAGGCGAGGTAGGAAGTGATGCAGAGTGCCGCAGATCAGGAAGTGGAAGATTACAGGGACCACATAGCAACAGGGCACTTAGGGTGACTATAACATTTTTTTTTTTCCATCAAAGGTGTTTCATCATACATAGAGGATTTGAAATATATAAAGATGTATTTGTGGGTGGAACTCCACTTTAAGCATGATTTCCTTTCATTAAAGGAGCTTATTCTATCTTAAATAAACATGTTTATCATGACAAAGATCACCCTTGCTTAAAATACCACACACACCATTGTCCTTGCACAATCTACCATTCACCTTGCATTAACCTACACCTTGACAAACTCTGATGTTAAAGAAGAACTGTAAGCCTTTTAGAGTTTTTTAGATTCACATGTGAAATCCAAGATTCACCGGCTTCATGCAATTCATATGAATGCGTGTTAATACAGTTAAAAATTCTTGTTACTATGTATAGCTTGCACTATAAAATGTGAAAGGGTATTGTCACATCTTCTCTCTACATACTGTATGTAGGCTCCACATCCTAGTTCTGCATTGCAAATCCCCTCCCTACAAGATATGGTTTGTCTGATTAGAAATAATCTGCAGTCTCTACTAATGTGAAACTGTCACAGTGCTCTAAGTAGACCAAAACTAACTGATCATTTGTCTATTGCAGTGTTTCTCAAACTTTTTTTGTCTTGCAGCGCACCAAAACTATCTAAATATTTTTCATTTCAAAAAAGATTGAACAATTTTTGTGAAGAACTTTCATATTTTTTTTTCTCTATTATAATATAAATTAGAATGATCAAGTTCTCCCGAAATCTCGCACAAGTCTCACCTTACGAAAGGAACCAATGAATGACGGACTGACAGATTGGGTTTTTATATATGTTACTTTTTTAACTTTTGCAACGTTGATTTACCATGTAATTTTTCGATATGTTCAAGGTTTCAAAACGCTAGCAATTTTAAATGTTTTCGAAACTCCCACGGCACACCTGCAAATCTCAAGAGGCACACAGTTTGAGAATCACTGGTCTAGTGACATGAGGGAGATCAGCAGTTGCATTTTATTCATGGAAAAATGAAAGTGGTTGTTAAGTCACTATAGAACGATCATCCCATCCCCTCTGTAAAATAACTTCTATATCCCAGTGTTTTTGCTATAAAAAAAGATGCTGACTATATCAGAGCTTCTCCCGGAGTTCACGTGACTCCTCGGCTCTCTCCTCTCCCCAGCTGACAGCTATAGCGGTAGGGGCCGAGAACTCTAGCTGACATCAGCCAGGGAGGAGAGAGCCGAGCAGTCACATGAGAGCGCCAGCAGACACTCTGACATAAGTTAGAAGTCAGCATCTTTTTTATATAGCAAAGACACTGGGATATATAATGTTATTTTACAGAGGGGATGGCATGATCATCATATAGTTAGGATTGCAGGATTAGATGGAGCTGACATGCAGGGAGGGGAGAGGACCGGGGACAGCAGAGCGGTGGATGACGGAGGCACGTAAACTGACAACAGTGTCAGGGCTCAGCAGCCATGATTAACTGTGGCCAGTTAACAGGGAGAGGGGGGGGGGCAGAACCAGGCAGGATCAGCCAGGTTTTTTAGGGGATACAGGGGGCCAAATTACACAGCACAAGCACTGTGCTGTATAACATGCTATAAAGAGGAAGTAAACCCATATTGAGTTTTCTTCCTCTACATTCCCCTGCAAAGTAGATGCATAATGGGCTACTATGCATCGCATAGTAGCCCATTATATGTCACTTACCTGCAAACGAAGCCTGCAGTGTCCAGCGATGTCCCCTGTGCTAGCAGCGTCCATCTTCTGTCCCTCTTCCTTCCGGGGCCACGATCTCCGGCTCTATGACTGGCCGGAGTCGCATGACGTCACTCCCACGCATGCGCGCAGGAGCCGCCAGTCACGGCACGATCACAGCGAAGAAACGGCACGGAGGCCGTTTCTTCACTGTGCATGTGTTGAAATGACATCGACACATCTAGGAAACTGTACATCTCTTGAACCGTGCAGGTTTGGGAGATATTCAGGGAACCTACAGGTAAGCCTTATTATAGGGTTACCTGTAGGTTAAAGTGGTTGTCATGAGTTGACAACCACTTTAAGGGAACAGGATCCCCTTTTTTTTTTTTTTTTAGGGTAACAAACACTTGTAGTTAGTATGAGAACTCTACTTTGAACTTTAGCTTGCTTTTATTACACTGCTCGGTTCAAACAGGGGGCGACTTGCGATCAGACTTAAGTCGCCTCAAGTCACCCCAGGTCGCTTGAGACAAGAAATCCCATTGAAGTGAATGGGAGAAGTCTTTATGTACACTACGGAAGTCGCTCAAAGACTTCAAGGCGACTTCAGAAGAGATTCCTGTACTACTTGGAGGTGACTTCTATCAGACTTGTGCCCATAGAATTCAATGGAAGTCATCTCAAAGTCGGATCCCCCATCTAAACAGAAGCGACTTGACAGTGAAAAGAATAGAATTTATTTTAGGGCATCCCCCTCCCTCCCTTCTCTGATTGGCCACAGCAAAGTCGCCGGGCATGATGTTGCGCTGTAATTCGCCTCAAGTTGCGCTATAAGTTGCCCAAAGTCGCACTGAAGTTGCTTTCAAATCGCCTAGCAAAGTCGCCCCGCAAGTCGGATCGCCCCTGTGTGAACTGGCCCTAACAATCTCATCAGATGTAAATATAACAGATACTCATAAGTGAACAAGCAAGGCAGGTCACATGAAGTCCCATGAAGATCGTTTGACCCACATTGGTTACAATTCTTCCATTGACCTCATTTGGGTGGATGGAGGTATTGGTTAGCTTTATTATCCTTAAAGCAGAACTACACTATATCCGAGCACCACAAATCAAAAGTGCAATTTAATTTATTTTTAATATTCAAAGCAAACTCATCCATCTCTCCATGCTTTAATTTTGCAGTGAAATCACTTAGAAAAACATCCCCCTAGCATTTCTGGCTGTGGCCATCCTGAGTAAGGGCAAGTGATTCATAAAGTATTTACTTAATGGAATCCATCTGCCCTTAGCTCAGGCAAACCAGTAGGAAAGTGTGCTTAGCTGGGAAAACCCCTCCTCCCCTCCTGAAGACTCCTTGGATGTATGGCATTTGCCTGCGCATGAAAACTAGGAAGTAAGAAATTTAAAAAAAAGTTTAAAACAAGTGAATATGATATACTTTACTATCTAATAAATGATAAGTATTCCTGCGCTATGGTTATATATCTGCACTTGCTATACACATCAGTGTGTGAACCATGTGAAAATAAATGTAGAAATAATTTATAATATTTCAACACCAATAAAGCAGTATATATGAGTATTTCAGTATTCCTGAAGCTGCTGTTATAGTGAATGGTCAGCTGACCTCATGAACTGTAAACAAAAGTAATAAATTAGCGCTAGTTCTATATAGTTGTGCTAAATCATAAACATCTAAATATAAAGTGACAGTGCATTAAATGCATAAATAGTCCATGCGGTTTGGCCGCATCCAATTCGCTTGACCGGCTCTCAATGAAGCCGGTTTACACAGGTCCGGGTAGGCCGCGGAGCGGATTGCAAAAGGGTCCTGGGCACGGTTGGGTCCGGTTCAGCTGCAAATTCAGGCAAAAATTCGGACCTGAATCGCACCTGAACTGGTGAACAAACATGCATTGGACCCCAGGCACGCGCCCGCATATATGTGGACCCGGCCTTAAAAAGCTGTGACAGGCTTAGAGATGAAAATACAGAACAAACTATTGTAGCGGATGCTCTGCTAAGTCTGTGGCTTTTGCTAAGCGGCCGCTGCAAATACATAGACTCTTAGCAGGGAGAGTGCACTTGTCAGCCCTGCGGGGGAATTTCTCCCTCTCCTTCTGGTTTTCACTGACTGGACTTACTGTAGTGTGTGCAGACACAGACAGACACAAACACACACACACGGATCAGGTTACACGGCTTTCCTGATGTGTTTCTATGGGCATAGGAAGAAAGCCAATGGAAAGAACAGTTACAGCAGCCAATGAAGGAGGCTTTTACAAGCAGCAGCACCAGAAGGATGGTTGAGAGCAGAGATGCCTTATGGGAGAGGCCATTTAAGCAGAGGCTGAGGCCTTATGCAGTTACTCAGGACAGTGGTGATCAATCAAGTAGGACCCTGTGTGGTGGAGGGGCCTGGATTGTGGCCTACTCTCAACTCCAGTAGCCTGGGGAATCTCTCCTGCACCAAGTGGAGGCTGTTCCTGTTTCCTGCATCCCACTGGGGTGATCGATCCAAGAGAACCGCGGAGAGAGACGGTGGAAGTTGATCCAAGGTGCCAGAGAGCTTAAGTGTCATCCTCATCATCTCCATCCTCATCGTTACCGTCATCCAAGAAGTGCATCCATCCCTCACGGTCACTGTTCCTGTTGGGTGAGCGGGCTAGGTCCATCAATATAGTACTGTGCACATAAAGACCAATTTCTCATACTTCTTGTTAGCCTAGGCATTAACAGACAAGAAACAGTTGGAATACAATCATTTAAACTCTTTTGCTGGATTTCTGTCAGCTGTAGTCTTCATGCAAAGTCAGTGGCCACTGTGAAGTTCTTTCATTGCAGTAAGAGTGTCTTACATCATTATAGAGCACTACTTGGAAAAATCTGTTTGCAGCTACTACAGTCACTTGCTGAGTATTTATCATCTAGCTTAAAGAGCCAGCTGAAGATCTGCTGAACTTTGATCCAGGAACACCGATTCACTACAGTTCCATCTGCTTTCTTACTATTTAGTAGGTTTCAATACTTGCCCAGTTTGGAGCATACAAAATTCAGCCAGGAACCCTCCATTACAGAGCAGGTTGCATTTGTGTGCATCTGTGATATAGATCTGAGTTGTACTAGTTTACCTATAGTCAACTGAGTTGTACCTGTTTAGCATAACTATTATATTGGTTGATCTCCAGATATTTGGTCTATATCTGAGTGTGTATGTTCACATGTTATTCATTTTATGGTTGTCAGGGGAGTGAATCATAGAGAGTGGTTTGACGTACAGTAGTCATTCCCCTGCTCTCCTGTACCCAATCTGGTGTACGGAGTCTTTAGACAACCAAGTTTGTGTATGATACATTGGTATTGTGTTGTCATTTATTTACAAGTGATTGCTTTAAATTTGTCAGTCTAGAGTTCCTCTTTGCCATATAACATATTTTTGAGTAAATACCATTGATTTCTCAACACTGTGTGCTTCTCTTTACTGTGTCTTATTTAAAGGGGAACACACTAATACTTGAACCTAGTATTGTCAGGTGTGTCAGAGGGGACAGACTGTTATTGGGGTTGACAGGCAGCGTAACACACTGAACATACTTAAGCGGCTCCTGCGGAGGTAGAACTACACTATAAAATGCTGCATGTCTTAAGAACAGATGCATATGAGGTTTGCAACCACTTTAAGCTCCTAGCAGCTGCTTTGAGCATTTACTTTTCTGCCCCAGAAGCAAATAGTGTTATCCCATGTGTTCATGCACACTACTATAAGCTAGAAGCATTTTTCAAGCTTGAGTTTCTAGGAGCCGAAAAAAACAAACCCTTTTTTTGCGTTTTTGGGAGCAATTTGCCAGCAGGAAAAAAAAAAAAAAAAAAAAAGAAAAGCTGACAGCTTATAACGCTGTACCGCTGCTAAGCACTGGTTTCCATTAAAAAGGGTTGTGCCGCAGGCGCCCTGCAACTTCACACAATGTATGTGGCTGCAGCACACTGGTGGGGGATTTACAGGGTTTAAACATGTGGTGAGAAGGTGAAATATCTGCCGATAATAGCTCTTCAAAAGCCAATGCAAATGTAATGCATTTATGCACATAATATGTAATGCTTGTGTTACACTACCTTTATATGAGAGCATCTCTTACATTTTTTGTACATTGCCTTTTACTAATACTAAACAGAATGGGGCGCTTCCCTGCTCTCCTCTTTCTTCTTGTTTTATATCCATTGGAGTAACCTTAGAGAAGCTGCCATTTGTTGATGTCTCCACTGGACATATTGATTGGCTGCGTTTTACCCATGTATGTGTGAGTGTAATACTGATCATGCAGTTTTTTTTATTGATTTTCCTACTACTACACTTAGATAGTGGCGCTCTCTCCTCTTTCCTGATTTTTGAACTCAAACTGACAGTTTTAAATGTGACCAGGCACAGTTTACCCCCTTGGCTTGGTACATTTGCGTGCTTTGAGTGCTCTGAACCATGGCCCTTGAATGATGGAAGAGGTAGTCCCGGGAAAAGTTCACTTGTCCGGAATACTTCACTTCAGTATGAGTGCAAGCTATGCCTGAACACAGAATTCTTTAATTACTGAGAAAGAAGCAGAGGTCACTGTGGTCAGGGTGGCAAAGATGATGATGTAAGCGTACCCAGGAACAGTTCCTTTCAAGCACAGGAGAACAACCAAATTCAGCAGGGGTGTAACTACAGGGGTTGCAATTGCAACTGGGCCCCAAGCTCCAGGGGACCAGTGAGCCTCCCTTGTAAACATGGATAGGAGGGACGGCGGGGCGGCATTTGGAGGAACCAATCTCCTCCAAATTTGTCATTTACCGGCTCCTTCCTTTTCTGAATGGACAGAGTCAGTGATTGGTACCAATTGGTTCACTCATAATTGAAGCATAGTAAACTTTCTACTATACTTCTATTTCTGAATGAATGGGAGGCTCGGGACACAGCTATTCGTTTATTCGGTGGGACCGTAATAAAGGAACCCGTGATGGGAGTAAAGGGCCCCAGGATCAGTGGGAAAAGCCCTGGCCAGGGGTCAGGGGGACCCTTCATAATTTCTTGCACCGGGGCCCTGAAGGTTCTAGCTACGCCTCTGAAATTCAGGCATGGTTCACTTCAACCATGCCCAGTGTGAGTGCATCGTTAGACAAGCAATATCTCCGGATTGCTATTCCTGTAGCCACAGACCAGAAGAAGTCAATGCTGCAGTGAAACACAGAGGGCCCTGTGTAAATCTGGAGTGTCTCTGCTATGGCCTTTGGTTATTTCTATCTATGGTCAATCAAAGCAAGCCCACCCAGGCACCTTAAATGATCCAGCTTCTTGTTTCAGATTTCCACATAATACTATCACTGCCAAGTTTCTTTTCAGTGCTATAGAGCCTCATAGAACCAAAACTAGTCATCATTTGCATGATCAGCACTATCAACATGAATAGATTTCAATTCAGAATTTATACAAGCTGACCTAATCAAAACTACCGTAATTCACCACAATATATAGTTTGGACCAACCAAGCAATAAAATGATGTTCTTTTCACTGTGTTGCTATAGAAACAATACAGCAGTCCATCACTGATAAATGCAACAGGCAAAACGCTAGAACAAATAGTATTTCAACCCTTCTGTTACCATGTATTTATCCAACGCAGCAAAATTGCTACTATAGCTGTCAACAATTTTTTTTTTTTGGTTTGGATAGATTGGGATGGGTTAGATCTGCTGTCAGGATTTATTAATGTGTCTCTAGGACCACAGTCACTGTTAGAGGAAGACCGGTGCCCAAGAACCTGTTGGCGCTTTTGCACGCGCCTGTGCACGTTTGCGCGCTTCCATGCGAGTGCACGCGCCGGGAACGGCGCCAAGCGGCTCTGTGTAAGCTGAATGCACCCTGCAGCAAGTGCTGTCTGATCTACAGCGTTTGTGTGTGTTCCTGAAGCTACCTGCTTATCTGTTTGACCTGTTCCTGTGACCCGGCTTGTGTTGACCTTACTCCGATCTCCGCCTGCACCGACCCAGGCTTCCACGACCACTCCTTTGCCTGCTCCCTTGTACCTCTGCTGCCAGCCTGTTAACGAACTCTGCCTGTACCCGACTACTCTTTTGCCTGCTCCCTTGTACTGCACCGCCAGCCAGTTGCCAACCCTGCCTGTACCACCATTCTTCAAAACCTGCACGAGCCCCTACAACTGTCACCGGTGACCAACTTAACCCTCGTGCCATCCTCACTCCTGGACCTCCTGTTTGCTCTATCAGGGGTTCACGAATCAGGGTCGCAAGGGAGGTTACCCTGCGTAAGTCAGACTCCACCACCAGGTACGGTACGTGACAGTCACCTAATCAATCCCACTTGCAGACCACCCGCAATGTACTGCGGATGGGCAGTCCGCACAGGCAATGTTGACGTACTGGTACATCGCTGCCTGTGTCTGGGTTTAGGGCGTGCGTATGGCCTGCATTTATGAAGAAAATACATTTTTTTTTTTATTGGATATATCTCAGAGCAGAAAGTAAAAAATATTGTTTCTCTTTAAATTTAGTTTTCTTTTTGTTTATATGGTGGTGATGAAATACCACCAAAAGAAAGCTCTATTTGTGTGGAAAAAAATTATATAAATTTTGTTTGGGCAGATAACTGCATGACTGTGCAATTACCAGTTAAAGTAGCACAGTGCTAAATAACAAAACAATGGCCCGTTCATGAAGGGAGTAAAACTTTTTGAAGGTGGTTAAACAAAAATAAATAAATAAAATGTAACTGTCCAGGGCTTGATTTGGAATCCAGACTTCAACTTGTCTCATGTGAACGGTATCAAGGAAGAATTTTTGAGGTGATGTAGATTTTCAAAATTATTTTGAATTATCCGTTTGAGATTAATAAAGATTTTTTTTTTGTGCGCGCACACAACATATAGGATAATTTTTTTTTTTGTGGAGGATAGGCTTTTAGAATACTTCTAAGGAATTTTTATTTTTCCTTTTTGGTTATTTTCATTTAAAGTTTTGTTTATTTTCAGTTTCAAGCACTGTATTGTTATTTGGATACAAGTGACGTCTATAAGGTCCTGGGGGATCCCACGAAACGCGTAAACCCTATATCGACATCTCAACTGGGATATGTTGCAGATAGATTGATGGTGCAATTATGGCCTCTTGTGCAAAATATGGATTGTTTTTAACACACATTTGGATGTATGGATTATGCTTTTAATATTGATTTTGTAATAAAAATTAGAAATATTTTTTAGTTCAATCTGATTTTATTGAGGAAAAACACAGTTACAGGTATATAGAGCAGTCAGGTATCAGGAAGTTCTGTCTACAATTCACAATGTGTCACACAAAGTTAGAAAATAGTGAATATATACAATGTATGAAGATGAAACACAAGTATATAAGCAATATACACAGTTAAGGCATTAAAGATATCCACGCAAGAATGACAAAGACATATTGGTAATGACATAATAGGAACACCACATATGTAAAAGGATCATAGGGGAGGGGGTTTGGGGAAAGTGAAAAAGGAGCGGGTTAAATTGAAATGCAAGGAGTAAGTTAGAACAGAGTAAAAAGAAGGATAAATAGAAGGGAACACTCCGTCATGGAGGTGTGGATGAGGAGTCCATGTCGCTTGCGGCCCATGTTAGAAAATCAGAAGATTATCGGAACATGGACGAAGAGGTCCAGGTGAGAGAGAACTGGTCTTCTTGTCCTAACTCCTGCACCAACAGTCGTTCGAGGTCTCTTATTGAGTCCAGTTCGATGGCCCATTCCCCCAGTGTAAGTACATCTGTTGACTTCCAGTGAGGTGGGATAACCGCCCTGGCTGCGGTCAGAAAATGCCGCAAGACAGCTCTTAACAAATTTGAAGGATCCAGGTTTCATGGCTAATAGAGGTCACCATCAGGGTACAGTACAAACCAAAAATAAGTTGCCAAAATTTCTGGTTGGAGGGACATTCCCACCAGATGTGAATCACACTGCCTTTAGCGGCAGGACAGCTCCAGTGACAGCGGTAGTGATGGTTTGAAATGATGGAGAACTGATGGGCATCTATACTATATGGTTATGAGTTTGAACCCTTTCTCTTGGTGTTTAGTGGCTAGAGATGTTTTGTGGGTTATGATGAAGCACGTTTGCCAGTCAGAGAAAGAAAAAAAAAAAAAAGTGTTGAAGCTCTGATTCCCAGACTCGCAGGGCAGAAGACCTGGAGAGGACGCATGTAGAAAGATAGAGTAGAGTTGGTATACGACATGAGTTGGGGGGGGGGGTTCTCCTGTAAGAGCATAGCTTCAAAATCTGTTGAATTACTGATGTTGAAGGAAAAGAGCAAATATATCACATTATTTGTTGCTGCTGTAACCACTGGGAATGGTTAGGTGAAGGTATCAAAAAGGGATTGGTTGTTGTTACAGATGGATCAGCTTGGAGAACTTGGGTGAGTCTCCTGTGGCCCTGCTTAAACCAAATTTCAAAGATTGTTGTTGCATGCAAGGCCGGCGGAAAAGCCGGAGACTCAAAGAACAGAGTCATGGGTCCCGTAGGTTTAGAGAGGCCCAGGGCAGATGAGACACAATCTCACATGAGGATTGTCTGGCGAATAAGGTCACTGGGCATAGAAATATTTTTTAATTTGTGTATGTGTACTATTGCAGGCATATGTAGAGTCAATCACAACATGTTTTCTCTTTGGTTCATGAAGAAGTTACTAAAGTTACAAAAATTCTTGTACTTCAGAATACAACTTCAAAAGTGATGTAAAGTGTTGTATTCTTTCGTTTCTGAGCATGCACGGTCTTGGTCTTCAGTTTTTTTTTTACAGATCTATACTGTACAGATTAAATGGAAATCATACATTCTGCTACCGTACGAGAAAAAGTTGTCCCTTCGGATAATTTCACAGGAATTGTGATCGGCTCACGCAAGCTGTGTACCAACGGTCAGATTATTGTATGATTGCTTTGAAAGCAGTATTTTTCATTGGATTATCTGATGGTGTGTACTAGGCTTTAAAACACACAGATGTTGTAGAGACTACCTGCTGAGTTACTTCACTTTTCATGTAGACATTGATGTCGTGCACCGGCTTAGTATACTTTGTTTTTACTATCTGGTGGTCTGAGAACACCCTCCTTGTGACCTCTCATACACAGAAAAACCTAAGTTAAAAAATGCCAAAACCAGGTGGTTTCCCATAGTTCCCAAAAAAATCCAAACCTGCCCTTAGAGTATAAGTAAAGGCAAAAACCTTTTTTTTTTTTTTCTTCATTTTTTATAGAGTGTAGACTGAACCCTGTCAGATTTTTTTATTGTCTATGTCCCCATTAGGTTAGGTTAGATTAAGCCTTTATTTGTCCTGTTTACCATTATCATCAAAAGTGAACGTAAAAAATCCTTGGTGTCTTGGTGAGACTCAATGGATTCCCTTAATTTGCAGGGATTTCCTCTCACTTCCTGTTTTGGCTATGAGACAAAAACTGAAGGGGAATCTCCCCAATAGGATGCAGATGGTAAAAATACTAACAGTGGTTATAGCTCTCCCTTACTCTAGCCAATATCGTTTTGCACAGAACAGCCCCAATCCTCTTCTTCTGGGATCCACCGAGTCCACAGCTACGTCCATTGCCGCAGACATCAGGACTGAACCCCGCATCACAGGATTTGATTGACAGCAGAGAGAACCAATGGCTCCTGCTGCTATCAAATTTGTGCAATGTGGAGAGGGACAGCGGCAGGAGCCGCTGTGCTTGTGCACGTCGTTGGATTGGATTGTGTAAGAAAACCGGGGGGGAGGGGGGTGTAGCTGCAACACAGATTTTTCACCTTAATGCATATAATGCATTAAAGTGGTGTTCCAGTCATTTTTAAGTTTATTAAAAATCAGCAGCTACAAAAAAAAAAAAAAAAAAAAAACTCACCTGTCCCATGGTCCAGCGATGCGCCTGCCTGAAGACTCGCTCCTCTCCCTCGCCTCTCCGTGGCCTCATCATTGTAAGTGTGGGCATCTGACTGAAAGCTTACGGCTTCACAGCCAGGTGCGAGTCGCGCTGCACCTTTTCAGTGGCCAGGCAATCTTCTGGGACCTGTGACGTGTCCCAGGAGATTGGAGAGAGAGAGAGAGAGAGAGAGAGAGAGAGAGAGAGAGAGAGAGAGAGAGAGAGAGAGAGAGAGAGAGAGAGAGAGAGAGAGAGAGAGAGAGAGAGAGAGAGAGAGAGGGAGAGAGGGAGAGAGAGAGAGAGAGAGAGAGAGAGGTCGCCTAGGCGGCTGAGCAGAAGTGGGAGCTGGGTACCTGTAAAAACTAGGTACCTGCTCCCCCCCCCCAAAAAAAAAAAAATACACGCCAAATGTGCCATGTAAGGGGGCGAGGAGTGCTTAAAGGGGAAGCTCCACTTTTGGGTGGAACTTTGTTTTAAGGTGAATAAACTTGAGGCTTTAGAACCACTTTAATGGTTTTTTTTTTTGGTTTTTTTTTATGTGAATTTTGATGTAGGGATCAGAGAGATAGGAATTACACAGCATAGGCTTAGGAAGTACTACTACTAGTGTAAATGGAATTAACTTTCTGACTTTAGCACAGTTGCTGGGTTTACTGGATAACACTAGCTGCTGAGTGCTTTCACTTGTTGCCTGGAATTGTAATTTAAATTACTTAATTATACCTAGGCTCCTTTGGCCTTAGGTTTTCAAATGAAATCCAGAAGAAAAGCACAAATAAAATAATAATAAAAGAAAGAAAAAAAAAAAAACACGTGTATTTACCCAGCCAGCAGACACCACAGTTGTCAGATTGCCAGCCTGTGCCTGAAAGCTTGCATCAGTGAACTATTGAGAAATGCCAGTACAGTGCTATCTGTCTTTTTCCACGGTTATTGTTTGCACTGAGCAGACCATTGTGTAATGACAGATGAGAACATATATTAAAGCAATTAGCAAAAAAGTTAGTATTAAAAATAAAATAAAAATATAAAAATGTAAATAATTGCATCTACCATCTCATATGCTTAGGGATTTTTATAAAGAATGAAACATGCCCATGTAATACAATTTTTAGTTTAAAGTATTACTTCATATTATGATAGGTCATGTCATATCATGAACAAGATGCTCCAAGCACTATGCTTTACATGCAACATGGGGTGTCTATAAAGAAATACTATCCTTCAGCAATCCTGGGCTAAGGCCAAATAGCTATCATAAAACCCAGGTGGATTGAAATGCGTATACATGAAAGCCTTCTGAAAAGTCACTGCAGCCAAATTGAGCACAAGTTCACAGCTAATAAAACAATTGCACAGAAATCAGCCCATATAGGTGAGCAGAATATAGAGCTTGCATGACAGCAGGTTTGGCATCTCTAGCAACAGGCACAACCAATCACAGCTATCCGATGTATGACGTGTCGTTAGAATAACAAGCTTTAAAGAAGAACTCCAGTACAATAAAACAATTCTAGTGTTACAAACGTGCTGTAACCTCTATCAAAATGTAAACTGCAAGTGAACTCAAAAAGGTCTGCTATTTTATAGGGAACATTAAGAAAAGTTATATGTTTTACAGCAGTCCACTCCCTGGTGTGTGAGGGTGCCTAGGCTGTACACACAACCTCATACCTGTACATCTGCATTATGAGTAGGGATGAGCTCAGGTGTGTTTGGATCATAGTATGAACGCACCTGGTAAGCTGTCCATGTACTGAGCCAATCATCTGCAATCAGGACAGTGTTTGCGAGCACTGTCTCGCAAAACGAGCAGAATTGAGCCTCTGTGCATGCAACACCGCATGTGGCCAGAGGTGCAGGGGCGCCGGTGAGCCTCGGAGACGCTCGGAAGCATTCAGAAATACTCAAAAGTACCAAAAGTGTAAACAGTTACTGAGCATTTCCGACCGTCTTCAAGCCTCACCAACGCCACCACACCTCTGGCCACATACGGTGTTGCATACACCAGCACCCCAGGACCTCTGGTCACATACAGTGCTGCATTGACAAGCAGTGACTGTGGAACAAATTATCCAAGTTTCCATTGTTTCCTATGGGGAAACTTGCCTTGATATATGAGTGATTTGGATTACAAGCATTCTCCTGGAATGGATTATGCGCGTGTGTGTGTGTGTGTGTGTGTGTGTGTGTGTGTGTGTGTGTGTGTGTGTGTGTGTGTGTGTGTGTGTGTGTGTGTGTGTGTGTGTGTGTGTGTGTATATATATATATATATATATGTATATATATATACACATACACACATACATACATACACACACACATATACATATATATATATATATATATATATATATATATATTTATATTTATACACACATTCATATATACACACACACACACACACACACACACATACATACATACATACAGTATCTCACCAAAGTGAGTACACCCCTCACATTTTTGTAAATGTTTTATTCCATCTTTTCATGTGACAACACCGAAGAAATTACACTTTGCTACAGTGTAAAGTAGTGAGTGTACAGCTTGTATAACAGTGTAAATTTGCTGTCCCCTCAAAATAACAACACACAGCCATTAATGTCTAAACCGCTGGCAACAAAAGTGAGTACACCCCTAAGTGAAAATGTCCAAATTGGGCCCAATTAGCCATTTTCCCTCCCTGGTGTCATGACTCGCTAGTGTTACAAGGTCTCAGGTGTGAATGGGGAGCAGGTGTGTTAAATTTGGTGTTATCGCTCTCACTCTCTTATACTGGCCACTGGAAGTTCAGCATGGCACCTCATGGCAAAGAACTCTCTGAGGGTCTGAAAAAAGTAATTGTTGCTCTACATAAAGATGGCCTAGGCTAGATTGGCAAGACCCTGAAACTGAGCTGCAGCATGGTGGCCAAGAACATACAGCGGTTTAACAGGACAGGTTCCACTCAGAACAGGCCTCGCCATGGTCGGCCAAAGAAGTTGAGTGCACTTGCTCAGCGTCATATCCAGAGGTGCTCTTTGGGAAATAGATGTATGAGTGCTGCCAGCATTGCTGCAGAGGTTGAAGGGGTGAGGGGGTCAGCCTGTTAGTGCTCAGACCATAAGCTGCACACTGCATCAAATTGGTCTGCATGGCTGTTGTCCCAGAAGGAAGCCTCTTCTAATGATGACTCACAAGAAAGCCTGCAAGCTGTTTGCTGAAGACAAGCAGACTAAGGACATGGATTACTGAAACCATGTCCTGTGGTCTGATTTGGCTCAGATTATGTCAAGCGTGCGTGGCAGCAACCAGGTGAGGAGTACAAAGACAAGTGTGTCTTGCCTACAGTCAAGCATGTTTGTGGGAGTGTCATGGTCTGGGGCTGCATGAGTGCTGCCAGCACTGGGGAGCTACAGTTCATTGAGGAAAACATAAATGCTAACATGTAATGTGACATACTGAAGCAGAGCATGATCCCCTCTCTTCAGAGACTGGGCCGCAGGGCAGTATTCCAACATGATAAAGACCCCAAACACACCTCCAAGACAACCACTTACTTGTTAAAGTAGCTGAGGGTAAAGGCGATGGACCGCCCAAGCATATCTCCAGACCTAAACCCTATTGAGCATCTGTGGGGCATCCTCAAATGGAAGGTGGAGGAGTGCAAGGTCTCTTACATACACCAGTTCCATGATGTCGTCATGGAGGAGTGGAAGAAGACTCCAGTGGCAACCTGTGAAGCTCTGGTGAACTCCATGCCCAAGAGGGTTAAGGCAGTGCTGGAAAATAATGGTGGCCACATAATAAAAGGTCGTGACGGAATTGGGAGAACCCGTACCTCAAGTGGTCTCGAAGTGTCCAACGGTGACCTCAGAAGAAGGTGAGGAGGTACTGCTGTAGTACCTTGACCACATACATTCTCTGGAACGTGAGGAGGTGGAAGGTAAACTCCTACGGGGTGTCTACGAGTTATCCCAAATCCAGACCTCTATACGAACCCGCCAGGTAGCGGAAATGGGAGTCGATGAAATTGTTCATTCACCAACAGAACCTCCACACAAACCCCAGAAATAGTACAACCTTATGACGGGACGCCGGGTCAGAGACTTCTCTCCCC
>BLSH010462490.1:240371-307871 GCA_018402905.1 Glandirana rugosa | reverse complement strand
GACCAGCTTAGAACTAAACATGCTAAGAGCCCCTGCTGGCACTCAGGGAATTGGGCTGCTACATGCACCTTAACTTGATGGTTGTGAATTATGAATCTATGCAGATAAATTCCTTGGTTCAATTTTTTTCAAGATTCACCAACATACAGCCTTGTGTGGAATTTCACATACAGTATATGGTTGGGCAGGCCAAGCCTGATGTGAGGGAGAAAATAGCCTTTATTCTGTACTAGTGCTGTGACTTGAATGCTAGATCTTGTTGGAGGTAGAGAGATATATACAGTCCGTGTAGGTTTTAGATCTTTTCTGCATGGAGGAATATGTCCTGCGTTGTTCAAAGTACAACTCACCTGTTGCTGTGAGTGGGACAAGAGAGGGAACACAAATATTGTTCCCCAGTGTCACCTTCTATAAAGGAGAAGCTGGAGATCTGGGAATTTTTCACAGCAAATTCTACATCCAAATTTGACTTTTATATGGCAACCAATTGGCTATTGCTAGAGTCTGCAGACCATGCCAAAAACTTTGCTCCAAGCCTCTGACCAATGGGTGCTGGCTGCAGGCAGTCCGCGACCCATCCACAAATATAGTACCAAAGACAAAGGTAAAGCCGCTCTCCTTCTTAAAGCCCAAAATGAGTTTTATGGTTAACTGAAACAGGGGTAATCAATTTGCTTCTTAATTACGCATTTCACCCTGTTAGGGGCTTAGCCAGAGTCTATAGCCAAGCCTCTAATTAAGTGAAACACATAAGGAAAGAGCAGATGCATTACCACTGTACCGTATAACAATTAATCTTATTGTGGGCATTTGGAAGGAGAGCGGCTCACTTTTGACTTGGCTGCTATAATTGTGAGCGGGTCTTGAGTATGTTTGTACAGTAGAAAGTTGGTTCTAACAATTTGGTCATTCTTGATAGGCTGTACCCATGTGTTATTAAATCCCTTCTGAGAAGCTCAAAGCAATTGTTTCCAATATGAGAGGACAGATCTGGTTATACCCAACTGTTTTGCTATAAAATTCTTTTGGGTTAAGAGACAGGCTAACATTATGGATGCATGAGAGTCTGAAGTATAAAGACTTCAAATGTGATGGTTTTACATGCATGCTATAGGGCCGATTTACTAAACATGGAGAGTGCAAAATCTGGTGTAGCTGTGCATGGTAGCCAATCAGCTTTTACCTTCAGCTTGTTCAATTAAGCAAGAAAAAAAACCTGGAAGCTGATTGGTTTCTATACAGAGTTGAACCAGATTTTGCACGCTCCAGTTTTAGTAAATCCACAACCTATGTCTCATCTATGGGAGGACAGGGAAAGTGTTTGCCTGAGGGATAGATTATAGGTGTGCGCAACCTATTGCATTAGGATCCAAAGTTCAAACAAACATCTCTTTCTCTGCAGCCTTAACTGCACAGGGCAGTGAATGAATAGGAAGTGCTCTGTCCTGAGTGGCTTCCTGCTCATTCACAAACTGAAGCCTAGTAAACACAATTTACTATGCTTCCGTTATGAATGGACACAGTGAGCGAGTGTGTTCACTGTGTTAAGGATTTACTAGCCCCTTCCCCAACTCTCCATCCTGAAACATCCCCCCGCAGACATTCAGGGGGAGAGGAGGGAAGCCAGCAGCACTGCAGGGCAAGGGGGCCAACGAAGAGGGAAGCCTGGAAAGTAGGGGGGATTGGCAAAGCACTTAGTGATTAGGGTGTGCCCAGGCACACCCCTTGCACACGCCTATGGGATAGATCTTTTCATTTACGGTACAAGGAAACTTATGGGTGTTACAAAGCACGTTTAGATGCAGCCTAAAGTCAATATGTCTTGAAACCATACGATCTTCAATTCCAGAGGACACCAGTCTATTCTGAACCTCCACAAGTGACACTACTGCCCTAAAGTTAGCTAGCCTGCAGTGCTGGAGACAGAATAGCAGCTTCCTTCTGAGGATTCACACATAGGCATAATGCTTCATATCCAACATTTCAAAACACACAGTCCTCGATTTAGTCGTTTCCACGTGAATTTAGGCATACAGATCTCATTATTAATGGTTCCCGTTGCAGTGGGAAGATTAACCCAGATTCCTGTTTAGCAGAAACAAACATATTTTCTGACATCACAAATTCAAAGATAACTTGATCCAAATTTAACTTTGTTGACTGCCACAGAACTCGTGCAAACGTGGACTGAATTCAGTCAACAATGCTATAAGAAATTATCGTCTGATGAAGACAAACCTTTCTCGCAACTTTGTTACACAGCATCCTTTTTCATTTGGCGTGTTCGCTTCCTGTGTTTGTCATTTCTGCTTTCTTACTGCAGGTTTCTACATAATTATTGAGAACCACATCACTTTTTCAGCACTGAACCACAAAGCACGCCACTTCAGCCCTTGTTTCGTATGCAACTTTAACAATGCTCCACAGGTAAAATGTTAAAGTGATTGTAAAGTATCTTTTTTTTTCTATAAAAATAAGAAACATGTTATACTTACCTGCTCTGTGTAGTGGATTTGTACAGAGCAGCCCCGATCCCCCTCTTCTCGGGTCCCTTTGCTCCTCCTGGCCCCTCCCTCCTGTTGAGTGCCCCCACAGCAAGCAGCTTGCTATGGGAGCACCAGAGTCAAGTTGCAGCTCCGTGTGTCCATTCAGACACAGAGCTGCGGTTCGGCCCTGCCCCCCTCTCCTGATTGGCCAAGAAAAGAAAAAAACACAACAAAGACTGGAACAGCTTGTCTCATTCCCCAGTGTTCACTGAATAAAAGGGTACATTAGGTACATACAGAGATCTTCTAGGGTCAGCAAATCCACAGATTATTAGAAAGCCTTGTGTATGGCCAAATGGACAATGTGATTAAAGTGGAACTATACTGCATCTGAGCAACACATCCCAAAAACAACATTTAAGTAATTTATAATATTCAAAGCAAACTCCCCCACCAATCCATGTCCCAATGCTTTATTTTGCTGAAAAATAATTTTGAAAAACACCCCTTAGCATTTTTGGCCATTGCCACCTTGAGTCAGGGCAGAGAATTCATGTAGCATTTATTTCCTAGAATCCATCTGCCCTTGAGTCCGGCATGCAGACATGGACATTTTTAGCTGAGAAAACCCCTCCTCTCCTCCTGAAGACTCCTGGGATGTATGACATTTGCCTAGGCCCGGAAACCAGGAAGTTGGGAAACGTGAGAACATTCATTGAGGTGGGTGAACTTTCCCTTAAAGCCTCATGCACATAGGACAAAAACATAAGAAACGTCAGTAGCTTTGTAGTGAGTTTCTCAATGGTTTTTGCATTAGCGTTTTTTTTTTTTTTTTTGGGATCAAAAACATAAAAAAAAAAACGCTGGTGAGCCGCATTTTTGGGCATTAGAGCATTTGTGCAGCTGAAAAACTCCTCTCGGAACCCAATAGTCTTGGGGTTTTTTTTACAGCCAAAAACAGTCGATAACAGTGTGCATGGACACATAGGATAACATGCTGGGGAGTTTATTAACTGTAGGAAAAAACATCTGAAGCAAAAAACAGCAGCTGTAAAAACATCCAAAAACGCCTTGTGTGCATGAGGCCTTATTGTGGAGCTTTATTTGATAAGAGGGGCCAAAAAGAAAGACATGTGCAACACCACATGTCTATGTCACAGATATCTACTTTTTTAGATAAGTGTATGCAGATTATTGCAAATTAAAGCATTTCTGATTAAGAGATTCGAGTTAAACCATTGAACAGTGTGCCATGCGAGGAGAACCTATATGTATACACAAGAAACCAAGTGCTAAACAATTAGTTCAAATGTCCATATATCCTTTATGCTTGACAGTGGAGTCACAACTAGTAAAAAAAAAAAAAAAAAATAGCCAATGCATTTCGGGGGCCAAATAATCCCCAACATCAGGGCTCAGGTTTGGTTGCTAGAGTCCCATTACGGCCTGTGATAAAACCTGGATGGATATGTTAAACACAAGTGAATATGCAAAGCTCAATGGTTGTATAATAGCATTGCTTCAGGCCCAGTGCCTCTATTTTATTTCATTCCAATGTGAGAAGAATCTGTCTGACTAAACATAATACTATGTGTGAACCTTGGGTGTTCTGTGTATATAGAGACATGTGCTAGTAGGGCCTAACACACCACTGCGAGTCCCCCTAAATATTAGAGACAGATAGCAGGAGACATTTTGTAAAAATATGACAAAATCATGTACAGTGGGTATAGAAAAGAATCACCCAGGTGCATTGGGAGGCAGTTAAGAGGCTCTTTACAGGCACTATTTTTATCTCAAAAACACCTGTAAAGCCCCTCAGTGTGAAAGGGGGTCTTGCAGAAAAAACAGATCTATATAGTGGGTATAGAAAAGAATCCTCTCTCTTTTAAAATACAATTGTGTTGCTTTGCAGCCTGAAATGAAGGCAGACACGTTTTTTTTTTATCCAGCTGTATTTACTCAGTGCAACTTCCAACACCCAACTCAAATATATAATACCAACATCTCAAAATTCAAAAACAGAATCACTGAATTGGGAAAAGGATCACCCCCCTCCTAAAAATGACTTATAAACTCAATCGGGTGTAGCTAATCATCAACTCAATGGCACACAAAGACAGACTTTCAACTGTGACCAGCTGTGGTCATTTTGATTGGCTCAGCATGAAAAGAGCTTTCCTTCAGCATTTCAGTCCCTGATATTGCAACTGAAGCAAACAATCAACTAAGGCACTGTCACTGAGATCGCTGGGATAAAGTTGTGGACAGGCACAAGTCAGGTGACGGATACAAACATTTTTTAGAGGCTTTATCAGTGCCTAGAAGAACAGAGAAGTTTATCATTAAGAAGTGGAAGGTATTTCGTACAACACAGACTCTCCCTGGATAAGGATGTTGCTCCAAACAGGATGAAAGTCAGGAGGAAACTGGTCAAGTGGAGAGGCTACCAAGAGGCCTACAGCAACTCTGAAGCAGTTGCAGGAATTTATGACAGAGTGATCATTGTGTGCATGCGACAACAATATCACAAATTCCCCACAAATGTGGTTTGTATGGGAGGGCTGCAAGAAAAAAGCCACTCCTCAAGAAGGCCACATGCAGACACAACTGAGCTTTGCCAAAAACACACCATGAAGATTCTGAGGCCACGTGGAAAAGGGAGTTATGGTCAGATGAGACTAAAATTTAATTTGGCCTTAACACCAAACCATATGTCTGTCAGAAATCCATCCAAATAACACCATTCCTACAGTGCATAGAGGGGTAATATCCTATTATGGGGGTGTTTCCATGCAGCAGGGACTGGAGCACTTGTCAGGATGGGGTCAAATACCTTCAAAGAGGAACATTTTGCTGCCCTCTACCAGAAAGATTTAAATGGGAAGGAGGTTTACCTTCCAACACGACAATGACCCAAAGTACACAGCAAAAATGACCACACAGTGGTTGACAGAGGAAAAAAAGTGTATGTCCTTGCATGGTTTAATCAGGGCCCAGATTCAAACCCAATCGAAAATCTGTGGAATAACTTGAAGACTGCAGTCCATAAATGGTCACCATCAACTGGAACAGTTCTGCAAAGAGTGGGCAAATATTGCAAGGTCTAGATGGGCTCTAGTAAGTAGAGACATATCCAAACAGACTAAAGGCTGCAATTAAAGCAAAAGATGGTTCAACAAAATACTAACACAAGGGGGTGATCCTTTTTACAACTCAGTGATTCTGTTTTTGCATTTTTTTTCTGACATGTCGGTGTTATATCTTTCACGTGGATGTTACAAGTTGCACTGAGTAAATACAGCAGGATAAAACAAAAACTGTGTGTCTTCATTTCAGACTGCAAAGCAACACAATTGTAGTATTTTAAAAGAGAGGGGATTCTTTTCTTTACCCACTATATAGATCTGTTTTTTTCTGCAAGACCCCCTTTCACACTGAGGGGCTTTACAGGCGTTTTTGAGCTAAAAAATAGTGCCTGTAAAGAGCCTCTTAACTGCCTCCCAATGCACCCCAGTGTGAAAGCCCGAGTGCTTTCACACTGGGGCGGTGCGCTTGCAGGACAGGAAATAAACGTCCTGCAAGCAGCATCTTTGGGGGGTGTGGGAGCGGTGTATACACCGCTCCTCCACTGCCCTGCCCATTGAAATGAATGGCCACCGCTTCAGAAGAACCTCCTTCTTAGGGGTTAAAAATGCCCTGCTGCCGCCCAATTAGCGGCACTAAAGCGCCACTAAAGTAGCAGCAATGAGAGCACAAACACGAGAAAACAAAAAACAACTCCGATGATTTCAGCAAAAAAAACAAAAACAAACACACAGCCTTTTAGGTCTCGTCTTCCCACATATTGAAATGCTGGGCACATTTGCACAATTTGAATCTTGGCCCTTGTGTGCAGCCAGACTCCTGAGCATGTCAAATCTGTGCAGACTTCAACCAGGAAAAAACAAAACTACCAAGATGCAATGGGAATTTTCCCTGTTCTGTGCCATCAATCAACTTAATTGCAGCAGAAGGGATCCATCAAACACATAGGAGTCGATTTAGTAAAACTGGAGTGCAAAATTTGGTGCCATTCTGCATAGAAACCAATCCGCTTCCAGGTTTTTTTTTTTTTTGTCAAAGCCTAATTGTACAAGCTGAAGCTAGAGGCGAAGTCTAGGTTCACACTGAATAGGACTATGAAATCCTGCGAATTCACTTGAAATCACATGATTTAAAAGCCACATTTCAGTGCGACTTCAGGTGCGATGTGGCTGACATCTGTGCGACTTCATTCACAAATGTTTATGCAAGTCGCACCTGAAATCACCAAAAGTAGTGCAGAAACGACTTTTTCACATCGGTGCGGCATCGCAAAGTCGGTGTTGCACCAATTTGAACGGTTTAATTGCTGATAATAGGGTGCGACTTGTCATGCGATTTGACAGGTTAAATCGCATGACAAGTCGCACCCTATTGTCAGCAATTAAACTGTTCACTGCTACCATGAACAGCTGCACCAGACTTTGCACTCTCCAGTTTTAGTAACTCAACACTAACACTATAGTGTTGTAATTACGATAAAGGATAAGCTCGCCTTTCGGGGAAAAAAGGAACAAATGTACATATATATCTGCAGAAAAAGGTGCATTTATTATTTTTCCTGCAGTAGCCTGGAAAGCATTGCACCCATGATCAGAAGATCACAGGTACAAAGCTAAGCTCCTGCAGACTCAGTATAGTTGTCTGCCCATACCCTCTCATAAGGTCAGACAGTTACTGAAGAGCAGGAAAATCAATGAACTAGGACAGCGCTCACCATCACCCTTGCAGTCATTGAGAAGTAAAAGCCTGGCAGACGGTAGTTGTAGTTCATTCGTTCACAGAACTCTGTAAAAGAATGACGAGGCTGTGCTGTTTTTAACCACTATTCCCCGGTTGACATCATATGACTTCCGGGACTTGAAGTGGAGATATCTGGATGATGCCTACAGCTACAGGCATCATCCAGATATCTTTTTTTTCAGCGAGCAATGCCCTGCAATGTAAAATCCATCATAGCGGCTATTTAGCTGCGTAATTGCTTTTTCAGGCAGCAGGAGGGGATGTTGCACTCTCTCCGACACCCCCCCCCCCCACCCCCTCCCTGGTGCTTCTCTGGTCTCTCCCGATTGATCGGGGAACCAGAGGATGAATCCACCGGCACTTAACCATAGGAGCAGACATCACTTCCGGCCTCTGGGGGTCTTTTTTTATCTCAGGCTTTCCAGTACAGAGGCGAGATGTGGGGACGCCAAAAAGAGGACCTGGCATGTCCTATGCTTATTACAAGGGATGTTTACATTCCTTGTAATAGGAATAAAGGTGGTCAAAAAGTCAAAAGTGTAAGGGAAAGTGTAAAAAGAAAAAAAAATGTTAAAGCGTCCCCGTCCCCTCGTGCTCACCTCCCCTCGGAATTCAAACCGCACGTGAGGCATCGCTGCAATCTTTAGAGCGTGAGCAATTAATCTAGCACTAGACCTCCTCTATCTCTAAACTGGTAACCTGTAAAGGTTTTTAAAGCGTCACCTATGGAGATTTTCAAGTACTGTAGTTTGGTGCTATACCACGAGTGTGCGCAATTTTAAAGCGTGACATGTTTGTTATCTATTTACTCGGCGTAACATCTTTTATATTTTACCAAAAACTGGGTGATCTATTGTGTTTTCTTGCATTAGAATTCATTGAAGGGCATTTTTTCCAACAAACTTGCAATTGAAAAATTGCTGCACAAATACTCTGTGACATAAAAAATTGCAATGACCGCCATTTTATTCCTTATGGTGTCTGCAAAAAAAAAAAATATATATATATATATATATATATATTGTTCGGGGCTTCTGAGTAATTTTCTAACAAAAATATGATGTTTCTGGGCTGTGTTCAGTACACACTCCGTGTACAGAACACCTCCAGGTTTCCATATTGCATTTTTTGAAAATTACAGAGCTGCAAAATGAAAAGGAAAGGTAACTTTTAATAACATTCCATTAGAATAGAGTCGCAATTGTATATGCTATATTATTTTTTCTTTATTTGTTATTTTTTTCCCCCCACGAAAGTGCAGTTGCCCTTTAACCACTTCAGCCCCAGAAGGATTTACCCCCTTCCTGACCAGAGCACTTTTTGCGATTTGGCACTGCGTTGCTTTAACTGAATTGCAAGGTTGTGCGACGCTGTACCAAAACAAAAAATGACTACCTTTTTTTCCCCCACAAATACAGATTACTTTTGGTGGTATTTGATCACCTCTGCGGTTTTTATTTTTTGCGCTATAAACAAAGAGCATCAATTTTTTTTAAAAAGTTTTCACGTTTTGCTATAATAAATACCCCCCCCCCCCCAAAAAAAAATATAAAAAAAAAATGTATTCATCAGTTTAGGCCGATATATATATTCTTCTACAAATTTGTGGTAAAAAAAAAATTCACAATACGTATATATTGATTGGTTTGCGCAAAAGTTATCACGTCTACAAACTATGAGAATTGATTTATGGCGTTTTTATTATCTTTTTTTTACTAGTAATAGCGGTGATCTGCGATTTTTATTGGGACTGCGACATTGCGGTGGACAGGTCGGACATTTTTTACACTTTTTTGGGACCATTGACATTTATACAGTTATCAGAGCTAAAAATAACCACTGATTACTGTATAGATGTCATCAATCAAGGGGTTAACTGTGTTCCCTCACTGTGTTCTAACTGTGTGGGGGCTGGGCTGGCAGGGACATGACAGATCTAACTGATCCCGATTACAGGGATCAGTAGATCACTGTCATGTCCCCTGACAGAATGGGGAACCTCCGTGTCTCTAGAAGGCGATCGCGGGTCGACGGCGGAAATAGACTACACCCGGGCCATGGGCACGCTCACGGAGCCTGCAGCAGGCACAAGCGCGCACCGCCGCCGGCACGTGCCCACCCGCAATTGCGGCTGCAACGATCGCCGTTTATAGACAGCAATCTGTGCAGAGCTGCCAACCTGCCGCAGTAAATGTACACGACACATTCAGCAAGCGGATAAAATGATTGTTCAAGTCTTGTCTTTTTTTTTTTTTTTTTTTTTTTTTTAAATCACACCTATTATACTTACCTCCATTGTGCAGTAGGGTCCCTCTTTGCTGCTCCTGGCCCCTCCCTCCTATCGAGTGCCCCCTCAGCCAGCAGCTTTCTATGGGGGCACCCGAGCTGAGACACAGCTCCGTGTATCCATTCAGACATGAAGCCCCGACCCGGGCCGCCCCCTCTCTCCCCCAATTGTCTGACTGACTACGATTGATCACCGCGGGAGCCAATGGTGCCCCTGCTTTGTCTCAGCCAGTCTGGAGGAGTGTCCCAGATGGCTTAGACATTTGTGGACTTCGCTGGAGAGAGAAGCGGCTCAGGTAAGTAATTAGGGGGGTGCTGGGGAAGCTGCTACACACAAGTTTTTTTTTCTTAATGCATAGAATGCATTAAGATAAAAAAGCTTCTGCCTTTACAACTCCTTTAAAGGTAAAAAAAAAAGTGTTTCAGTGTATGTATTGCTCCCTCACCTACCTTATACTTACCTGAGCCCAATCTCTACTCTATATGGCACTGTGCCCATCTCCCTCCTCTTCTCCTCGCTCACACAGGCTTTGCATTGGCTCCCCCTGCTGTCAGTCAAATCCTGTAATGAGGGAACATCATAGAGCCTTACTATCTGTGTTTATAGATGCAGACAGTGCAGCTCAGGATCGAACCCACAGATGTGTCACCATAGGAAGCCACTTCCTAGAGTGGCACACCAAGAGGAGGAGTCAGGAGCGTCAGCAGGGGACCCGAGAAGAGGAGGATTGGGGCTGCTCTCGTTTGTTTGTTATTAAACAAAATAAATAAAATAGTTTAGAAAACTTTAAAGGAAACAAAGATAAATATAATCAGAGGCAGGTTTGATGCCAACAGGAAAATGCATACTTTGAAATCAGAGGTATAGACAGAGCACCACAACTAGATCATTCGTGCAAAACCATTATATCGCCAGGGTAAAGGATGGATGCCAACAGGGTAGAAAGTATAATGGTCAGCAGAAGGGTCTTTGCTTATGGCCACAAAAACGCTTAGTTATCAGTACAGCTTTCTTTCTTTTAAACGCAGTGCATATTTTTCTTACTCAACACACAGTGTTAAAGATCAATAAAACTATGCGGTGTTCAGATCCGTAAACCGCAAATGTGTGTACGCATCTAAAACACCTTTACCTGTGTCCATACACATATGGAAAATGTAATCCCTGGTTAAAAAAAAAAAAATGAATGGAAGAGGAATGTTACTGATCTTTATGCATGTATACGCGTGTAAACCACAAGCTCTTTAAAGCTCTTGTATTTTTTTTTTTTTTTTTTTTACCTTCGCCTCTGCCAGTAAGATCTTGCATATATACATCACGCCTGTGTGAAAGGACCCTAATTCGGTAGAAGAAAGTTAAAGACTGAACCCTAGGTTGCATGCTCATGTCTCTCCTTGTGACAGCAAGCACAACACAGGAGAAAACAATGGAGTCAGGAAGGAGAAAAAAAAAACCACACCACGGACACAAACCGAATTTACAGCCAATTATTACTACTAATTGGTATACGATTACAGTCATTTTATCATTACAGGAGATGGTTTCTAGGAAGAGTAAATGGCACTGGAAATCTAACATTCTACAGACAGGTACACAAGCAGGACGCTATAAATACACACACATATGACCAAACTGACACGCAAATAATGAGATCTAGTGCTTTCGTCTCAATCCTATGACCACATCACAGCTATCAAATGAAGAAGCAGCCACATTTGTTAGCCCTATTTACCGTATCTGAGTCTTTGTAGAAAACTAAAAGCAAACCTGTTGCATGTATATTTAACACATTCAGACCTGTGTTCAGCTTTGACCTAAATGCCCCTTGTCCTCCATGCCATCTACAATACAAACCATAGCTGGGGAAGATTGATTTTTCTCCCATGCTTGCAGCTGAGGGATACTTTATGAGTAGATAAAGATATTAGTAAAAAGCAGCATGAAAAGCATGGCTATGCAAGCATTTCTACAAAACGTATGTACCTACAGAATTTGCTTGACCACAGATGCCATGTATAGCATAATAGACCTTGCCTTATCAATGTCAATAATCAGTAAACACCAAGGAATGTCTCCTGGCTGAAAAATATTTATCACATACCTGCAGGAGTAAACATAAAATATTTTCAGCATACGAGGGTGAAAATTCACTACATATATGCAATTACATTCTGATCTATAAAGGACAGCAGTCTATTTGTGGTACACAGACGTTGCCCCCTCCCTTGCAGAAATGCCCGCATTTTATAGAAGCATCATTCAATTTAGTATACCATTCCACCACTACAGGTAGATGGAAGCAAAGCCCACAAATACGGACTGTCACCCATCAATGTCTATAAAGGACATCCTTTATAGAGACAACTCCAAGTTTCCATTTGCATGCAGTAGCTGTCTGTCTGCTCGGCCCAAATCAATAAACCTTAAACATGGGGGGGGGGGGGGCACCCATACACCTTAAATAACTGAACGCTGAGCACTAGAACAGTGAACTCCACTGGGAATGGATGAGGTGTCACAACCCAGCACTGACACCATTAATTGTTCCAGCTAACGATGCAGATGTACCTTTCTGACGAGGACGACTTCTCGGAGTTAACTGACATCAGCAGCTCAATCTTCTGCTTGGTTTCTGGAAAAATCTCAAAATATTCACCACCAGGATTGTCTGCTGTGTCTTGACTTGCCAAACAAAATAATAAAATGCACAGCCGAGCGATTCTAAGCTTAAAACGTTCCGGAGGCAAAAAGGCCACTGGATTCGTGGCATCCACACAAGGAAAGGAGAAAAAAAAAAAAAAGATAAAAAAAAAAAAAAAAATCTAATCACTGGTGCTTTTCAGTAAAAGAAAGCTCCAGAGGCATCAGGCCTGGCTGAACTATACACATGACTGTTTATGAAAGCAGGAAGTACCATTTCTTTCAGGCACAGGGGTGTTTCCAGCTGAAGAATAACCAAGCAGGATTAAGAATCAGCTCTTGGCTGACAAAAAGAGGCTGGAAACGTGCTTGTAAACAGGATAACTGTCACTTGGCCCCTTCTGCCAACAGGCTCTATAATACGGACAGATATCAGCGTATAAATCTCCAACCCAACAGTGCACTGCCCAAATCAAATATCCTAATGAATGTCGGGTTAAAAAAAAAAAAAAAAAAAAAAAAAAAAAAAACACAGCTTGCGTCGAGTCCAGATTTAGTAACAAGCTGTAGGTTTGGAACGCTGCATTTTCAGATGAAGATGTGAGAAATCTCTATCCATTAGATGCTTCTCATTTCTCTGATTTCCTGTGCTCTCTCCCCCTCCTTCCAATCACATGGTGCTCACTACCACAAAACAGCAACACCCATCAGCACAGCTTAGATGATCTTCTATGCATCCGTATAGAAAGGGGGAAAATGCTGCTGCCTTATTAGAGAGCACAGTCAGAGGGACAAAAGATGGCTTTTAAGAAACCTGTGGAGGAGGAGCGATCGTCACCATTTGGGATTTTTAATTTTCTCTTCTAAGCTATTCAAGGTTATGGCAAAGCCAAGCAGCATGGCTTCCATTTCCCAGATGTTGTGCTGATGGATTTCTGGCCTGTATTTCAGCGGCTGCAGAGCAGCACCCATGTCACAATTGTGCGCTATTTATAAACAGCAGATAAATGCAAGATGTTATCACACAATTCATTTAGCATTATTTGCCAATTCATCTGTTTTAATCAAAGGGATGCTCAGATAAAGGAAGACACCTGTGTGATTGGGCTCCGATAGATGTAGCTTAGAGAGCTATTTTTAGTCGAGCATTTGCCCTACTTAAATCGCTAGTGATCAATCGCCTCCTCTGGAACACAAGAGAGAGAACAGAAGCAAGCTCATGTGCGATTTGAGTCATGCGATCAAGTGATCGATTGCAGGACACCAAAACATGCCCCAAACCAGTCGTATTACAATCGCTTCAATTGGTTTACTTAATTGTTTTCAATGGGAGGAAGTGATTAATTACAAATTAAAGTGATAAAGCATTTTTTTAACATATACTCAACAAACAGGTCACATATTTAAAGTGTCTCTGCAAACTAGGGCCCCTTTCACACGAGTGGAGGCCATTTTGACGGGCTCTGCTGCTCAGCGGGGATCCATCCGTTGATCCCCGCTGAGCCGGCGGATGACAGGACAATCTCTGCACTCAGTGCAGAGACTGTCCTGTCACAGCTCCATTCTACTTTATGGAGAATCGGATGGACACGGACCGTCTGTCAGTGTTCATCCGATCCGCCAGGCGGATGGAAAATAGGGTTTCCATCTGTCTGTTTTTGGCAGATTGGATGTCAGCGGACATGTCACCACTGACATCTGTCGCTCCATAGAGAACAATGGATCGTCCGTTCGGGTCCGCCTGAAAAACTGACAGGCGGACCAGAACCATCCGCTCATGTGACATAGCCCTTAGTCTGAGTGATTGTAAAGTCTAGGTTTTTAAAAAAAAAAAAAAAAAAAAAAAAAAAAAAAAAAAGGCTATACTTACCCCCTCTGTGCAGTTGGTTTTGCACAGAGCAGCCCGGATCCTCCTCTTCTCGGGTCCCTCTTTGCTGCTCCGGGTCCCTCCCTCCTGTAGAGTGCCCCCACAGCAAGCAGCTTTCTATGGGGGCACCCAAGCCGAGTCACAGCTCTGTGTGTCCATTCAGACACTGAGCCACGACCTCTCTTCCCTGATTGGCTAACTTTGATTGGCAGCTGCGGGAAACAATGGCACCGCTGCTGTGTCTCAGCCAATCAGGAGAGTCACGGACGGCTAAGGGCTGGTTCACACTTGAGCGGCGCGACTTGCCTGGGCGAAGCAAGTCGCCCCGCTCGAGGCAATCTCAATGCGGCTTGTGAGGAGACTTATATCAGAGAAGTCAATGCAAGCCACGCTGAGATCGCCCTGAAAATAGTGCAGGAACCATTTTTCTAAGGCGGAGCGAAGCGATTTACTCCTATTAGAACGGTTCCATTGCACAGCATTGAGGCAAATTGTCAGGCGACTCAAGTCACCTGACAATTTGCCTAGATGTGAACGGGCCGCGAAGTCGCGCCGCTCAAGTGTGAACCGGCCCTAAGACACTTGTGCACATAACTTGAGAGAGATCGGGCTCAGATAAGTAATTAGGGGGTGCTGGGGAGGGCTGCTGCACACAGAAGGTTTTTTTTAATCTTTTTTTTAACAGATACTTTAAGGTTTTTTTATCTTAATGCACAGAATGCATTAAGATAAAAACACCTGCCTTTACAACTCCTTTAACTGCTCTGTGCAATGGGTTTGCACAGAGCAGCTCCAATCCTCCTCTTCCGTGCTCTCGGCTTCTCCTCCCCGCCGGGTGCTCCCATAGAAAGCCGCTTTCTATGGGAGCACTTGCACTGGCTTGCTCCTGAGCCGCCCTGTCTACGTCTATTGACACAGGCAGCACGGCCTGGCCCCTCCCCTTTGATACAGAATTCAAATGACAGCAGCAGGAACCAATGGCTCCTGCTGCTATCAATCTGCCCATTGGCGAGGGAGAGATTGGAGAGAGCCAATGACGGGGACTATAAATAGATTAGCACAGTGCTCAACTATACAAAGAAGAGAGCTGCTAGTCTCTACCTATGAGGAGTGGGGGTGTGTGCCTTTCCTCCAATCCGCTGTATGCAATGTTAATCAGGAAGAGAAAATATCCTAACACGATCTGCACTTTCTACAGGATATATACAGATGAAGACAGAAGATATACATGTAAAACTTATATAGGTTGATTTGTTTCATCCCTGTGTATTATCTGAGGCTGTTTACCTCATTAAGTATATGTGACGTTTTACATCCATTTTAAAGATGAAAAAGCTGCCTGTAGAACCACTTGAAGGTGAAAAGCTTTTAGGCTTTAGAACCACTGCAAATGCTATTTTAAAAAAAATTAAAATGGGGGTTATTCTTACCTGCTTTGTGCAATGGTATTGCATAGAGCGGTCCCTTACCCACTCTTTTGGAGTTCCCCACCAGCGCTCTCCACTCCCTCTTTTTCTGAGTACCTTGTGGGTCTACGGACACACACAGCCCTGCTCGGGAGTGCACCCGCACTGGATGCCCCCTCAGCATATGGCTTGCTGTAGGGGCACCCAGCGCAGATGAAATCAAGAGCAGGACTGTACGCATCCATAAATACACAATACGCGTGTCTCAGCCATGCCCCTCTTCCCCCCACTGGACTGAACTTACAACAGCACCAATGAAACTAGGAGGAGAGTAAAGCAGTACTGCAGTTGGGACAGCGCTGGACTGGTAAGAGGTGTTAAGTAAGTGTTTAAGGGCAGGGGGCTGGGACAGATAGGGGGCTGTTTTTTACCTTAATGCAGTGAAAGCATTAAAAGGTAAAAAAAACAAAACTATTTAGGTTTATCTTCCGTTCACATTGACTGCGGCTTTGAAATCGTACATCTTTATCTGAAATCGCACAATTTCAAAGCCGCATGTGGGTGCGACTATGAAGACATCTATGCAGCTTCATGCACAGATGTCTATTCAAGTCGACTGAAATGACCAAAAGTAGTGCATGTACTATTTTTCAAATCAATGTGGCACCGCAAAGTCAGTGTCACACCGAACAGTGCCATTGCTGGCAATAGGATGCAACCCGATTCGCATGACAAGTTGCTCCAATGTGAATGGGGGGCTTAGAACCACTTTAAAATATATTGGCATTTAAGATTTATATCGCCCCAATAGTTTGTGCAGTGCTTTACAAAATAATTGAGAGAGTACAGTCACAATACAATTTAATGCAAGAGGGTTAGGAGGATTAGAAGTGTAGCTGCTGTCTTTAAATAAACAACCACTCACCTGTTCCACGGTGTACTCTCCGCAGCCATGTTCTCCACGTGTCCTCCCTCAGCGGCATCTCTACTATAGGCACCCAGCTCCGACAGCTTGCGCTTCACAGCCAGGGTGCCCACTGCGCATGCGCAAGCAGCGCTGCAGTCTGACTGGACCCGAAGTTTTCTAGGATGTGTCATATGTCCCAGAAGACTTCGGGAGGGAGAGCTTCTGCTACCGGTCGACCGGAACGGAAGTGGGAGCAGGTACCTGTCAAATTCGGGAACCTGCCCCCCCCCCCCCCACCTCCTTGCCAAAAGCTCTGTTTTACAAACAGGAACTGGGGACGAGGCCTTAAAGCAAAAAGTTCCACTTTTGGTTGGAACTCCATAGGCGACGCTTTAAAAAAGGTTTACGGGTTACCTGTTTATACTTACAGAGAAGGTCTAGTGCTAGAATTATTGGTCTCGCTTTAATGATCATGGCAATACCACACGTGTGGTTTGAACGGCATTTGCATATGTGGCGCAACTTACGTATGCTTTCGTGCGAGCACAGAGGGACGGGACACGTTCATTTTTTTTTTCTTATTTATTTTACTTTATTTTTACACTGTCCCTTTAATTTTTTTGATCACTTTTATTCCTATTACAAGGAATGTAAACATCCCTTGTAATAGAAATATGCATTACAGGTTCTCTTTATTGAGAGATCTGGGACAAAAAAAACCTCTACCGCCACCTCTAAAAGTGATCTCATGGTGGATACTCCACTGAGACCACTTATTTTGTAGACAATCGCCCACAGAACAAGGTGATACTGGGGTTATGGCAGCGGCTATATTTAGCGTCAATGTAATGACGTAGATGTACTGTGGGTGGTCGTCAAGTGGTTAAAGCTAAGTGTGGCAAAATAAACAAAAAAAATCAGCACAATGTATGTCCTTGTGCTGATGCCTCTTCTGTTAAGTGAAATCCTCCTCCTTCCATGACCCACCCCCGCTGCCAACATCCAGTGTGGCAGCAATTAAAAGAACTGAGGGAGCTTTCACAGGCTCTTATCAAGAGCGCCCACTTCTCCTACCCTTTTCACCCAGCTACACCGGGGGTACTGAATTATAATTCATGGTGGTCTGGTCAGTAGGTCCAAATCTCATTTTTGCTCTATGACTCAGGTCCTTTACATCACAGCTCCACCCCCCCCCCTTTACATCAGTGTCTTCAGTCCCCTCTTTCACATCATAGATCCCCCCCCTTTCATCACAGCCCCCCCCCCTTTCATATCAGAGCCCCCCTTCCTCACATCACAGCCCTCAAACATCATAGCCCTCACCTCTATCACAATCCACCATACAATCATAGCCCCCCCATATCACTGCACCCCCTCTCACTTCACAGCCCCCCCACCCATATCACTGTTCCCCCCTCTCTCACCTCAAAGCCTGCCCATATCACCCCCTCCTCCTACATCACAGCCCCCCCCATATCAAAGTTGCCCTCAAAGACAGTCTTCCCTTATAAACACAGCCCCCCCCCTTAAAATTGTTAAACTTACAGCAGGGAAGAGGGCGGGAGATACAGAAGGTCTGCAGTACTGCACTAAGGATGGGAGCTGGCTAATATTTCTTAACAAGCGAAAGGTTGGGCAGTTCCCGCTCCCCATGTAGAACTAACATATCTCCGACCTCCTCCCCTGCTGCGAGATATAGAGAAAAGGAATCCACCCTGCTGTGTCTCCCACCCTCCAAGTTTTATCAGCAGCAGTGGGGGCGGCAGAAGAAGAGATCAGGCTGCTACGTGGTACAGCTGTGGTCCGGGCAGGACTGTCACTCGATCCATATCTAGACTGCGGTACGCCATTTAGATCTGTGAATGGAGGGGACAGACCTATCAACTGTCCACATGTCCTCCGTTCATAGATCATTTTTCATTTCTAAAATATGTAGTACGGCTTCTATGAATAGAGGATCTAGGCAGAAAGGGAGGGCATTCTTAATGAGAGCCTGTGATCACTTTCACAGTTCTATCAACCCCCACCAAAAATAACAGCAGGGGTAGGGCATGGATGGAGGAGGATTTCACCAAACAGAAGAGGCATCAGCAAAAGGTACACATCCTACCAAGTTAGAACCCGTTTGCTGATTTTTGTGTTTTTTATTTTGGCTGCACTTAGTCATGTTAAGTCTTTTTTCTATCTGCCTGTGGGGTGAATGAAAAAAGGCAGAGATTCCTCCATCTACACATACAAGTTGTATAGAGGAATCACACCCACCATTATCAGAATACACTGATCAGTGGCTGCAGCCGCTGATCAAGGGAAAAATTCCAACAAATCCCTTCAACAGAAGATGATCAAACGATTGAGTCCTGGTAGTGGGGACGGCCACACGCTGATCAAAATTTGACCAAACCCTGTTGAACCGGCCAAATTTTATGCAGTGTATGGCCAGCTTTCTTTACAACTTTTGGGATACTAGTTAAACCTATTCACCAAAATACATTCGCACCAACGTATAATGGGTTGGGTACACTGAACTGAACCTTCTATTCTTCATATTGTTGTATGACATGTTTTTTGACAATGTTGTTAGCAGCACTTTTCTACAAAATTAACTTTACACAGAACTGAATGGTAGCCCTGTAAGCTGCACCAATGTAATTATGTAGAACATGCTGTTACCTGGAATTATTCTTTAAATGAATACAACATTAAAGTAGAACTAAAGGCAAAACTTTTTTTTAGATTTGGATAGAGTAAAGATAGATTAGAACTCCTGTCAGTTATTATTGCTGTCTATGCCCCCATTAGGGAGATTCCCCCTCTCTATTTGTCCCGTTTACCATGATCATTGAAAGTGAAAGTAAAAGTAAAAGAAAACCCCAAAATTTCGGGTTGTCCCCAGAAAAGTAATAGAGAGGAAATCTTCCAATGAGGACACCAGTTCTGGTGACCTGGGGGTCTCCGAGGAATTCCCTCAATTTGCAGGGATTTCCTTTTACTTCCTGTTTGGCTATGGGACAGGAAGTGAAGGAAAATCTCTGCAATGGGACACGTGGCGAAAATAAATCTGACAGGGGTTACTACCTTCTCTTGCTCTATCCAATATGAAAATAAAAATTTTGCCTATAGTTCTAATTTAATATATGCATTGAAAATTCTTTGTAATATAGCATACGTTTTCAAGGGGAGAATAAATAAGACATCATCTACAGTATATACACAAATAAGAGGAACTCCTAGCATAAATAGTTATATTAAGATTAGAGACAAAATGTGTCATATTACTATCCTAACTCTTGAGTATAGCAAATCCCTATTCATTTTAAGAAAGAAAACATACCTGCCAAAATGAAGAGCATTTAGTGGGGGCTGAATTCATAAAAAAGGAGAAAATAAGTATGAATAGTACTAGGCAGTGATGACTTATCAATGAATCATAAACATGCTACCTACATACACACCTACATGCCTGTGCTACATGACACACAGCCTTGGAAATCAGTTTGAACAGCTGTTTTTATTCAGTAGAGCTGTGAAATAAATAGATATAGAGAGTCTGTGTGTGTGTGTGCGTGTGAAAAAAGGTATACATTTATAAATAAATTAAAACAGAAGTATGGGGTTCAGAAAAAATAAACATACATTTATACTCCCCTAGATGGATGCAGCATCAGTCCAATGCAGCATCAGTCCCCTGCCGTCTCTACACTCAGAACTGAGTGATCAAGCACTGCTGATTGCTCACTTCTCAGGTCTGCACTGAGCAGAGAGCCGTGACTGTTAATCAGTAGCTCTCTGTTTTGACCCTCCAGTGCTCAATGGAGCACCGGGTTGTGGAGGGGACAGAAGTGGCTGGCTCAGTCTCCCAGCGGATCGCTAAAAGGCTGAGCTAGCTGCCAGTGCAGGCATCTGGGTGGATCCCAACTGTAAAGTGACATCACCCGACAGTGGACTTTAGCCAGGTGTCAGCAAAAAAAGTCACAGGAGTGCAAAACAAAGTGCACTCTTGTGATCCATTGGAGAAGTATAGCCAAAATAGCTTTGGCCATACTTCTCCATTTAGAGCTGCATGCACACACACAAACAATATATTTGCATTCACACAAGTCCCACCCCTTTTATAAAAGAGCACTTTAATCCAACCTTTTTTGGCCCTATTTCACGTTTGGATCACAGGAATACATTTACAAATGTTCTCCTCTGACCCCAGAATCAGCTAATAGCATGTTAATGCCCACTAAAAGCTGATGAGGTAGAGCCACGCCAAGTTCAGGAAGGATTCTGGCAATATTCTTGGAATCCACTTGAGTGTCTGGATATTGCACACAGTAGCCCCGAACCTCCTCTTCTGGGGTCCCCTGCCAGCTCTCTCCAATGCTCTTCTCTGTGTGCCTTCAAAGCAAACCGCTTTCTATGGCGGCATACATTAGTTCGCGTTCCTAAACCAGACTGTGTGCATCCATAGACAAAGTGAGGATTTGGCTCCCTCTATATCTGGGAGAGAAGACAAATTGATGCTGCAGACGGGCTCAGCTCTGGGACTCAGTAAGTATTTAGGTGGGGGGGGTGGGGGGTCAACTAGTGGAAGGTTTTTACCTTAACGTGGTTCTAAAGCCTTAAGGCTTTTTACTTTAATGCATTCTCTGCATTAAGGTAAAAAATAAAACCTTCTATGCCGCAGGAACCACCCCTCACCCCGCTTATACTTGCCCAAGCCTGATTTCAATCCAGTGCGGTGCACAAAAGCAGCGATTTTCTCTGCTCTCTCCCAGCTCCCAGTGCAGACTGATAGCAGAGGGAACCCATGGCTCCTGCTGCTGTCAATTAAATACTTTAACGAGGGAGCAGGGGGGCAGGGCAAAGGCCTGCGGTCTTTGTCAATGAACGCAGGCAGTGGGGCTCAGGAGCAAGCCTGTACGAGTACTCCCCATTAAGCGGTTTGCTGGGGAGGTGCTGGGAAGGGGAGAGGAGCCAGGAGCACCAGAGGGGAAACCCAGAAGAGAAGGATTGAGGCTGCTTTGTGCAAAACCATTGCACAGGTTTATTACTAACCACTTGCCGACCTGTGTGTGTGTGTGTGTGTGTGTGTGTGTGTGTGTGTGTGTGTGTGTGTGTGTGTGTGTGTGTGTGTGTGTGTGTGTGTGTGTATATATATATATATATATATATATATATATATATATATATATATATATATCGGCAGGTCGGCTCTATTTCACGAACCACCGTACCCTTATTGTGATCCCTGCACTGTGGGCGCGCGCCCTCTGCACGCCGCAGGAGCGCACGCGTGGGTCCCGTGGGCTCAATGTCAGAAGACGTCATGGAGATCTGCTGTTCCCAGTGATTGGGAACAGTGATCTCTGTTTTTCCAGTGGGCCCAGTCCCCACACAGAGCACACCCAGGAAACACAGTTAACCCCTTGATTGCCCCCTAGTGTTAATCCCTTCCCGCCATTGTGTCATTTATACATTGATCAGTGCATTTTTTTTAGCACTGATCAATGTAATAATGTCACTGGTCCCCAAAAAGTTTCACTTAGGGTCAGATTTGTCCGTCACAATGTCGCACTCCCGCTAAAAAACGCAGATCGCTGCCATTACCAGTAAAAACATTAAGAAAAAAAAAAAAGTCCATAAATCTATCCCATAGTTTTGTAGACACGATAACTTTTCTGCAAACCAATCAATATACATGTATTGCATTTTTTTTTACCAAAAATATGTATAAGAATATATATTGGCCTAAACTGATGCATACATTTTTTTTTTTGGATATGTATTATATATAGCAAAAAGTAAAAATATTGTTTTGTTTTTTTCAAAACTCTGTTTATAGCTCAAAAAATAAAAACCGCAGAGGTGATCAAACGGCATAAAAGGAAAGCTCTATTTGTGGGGAAAAAGGACATCAATTTTGTTTGGGTACAGCATCGCACAACTGCGCAATTGTCAGTTAAAATCAACCCAGAGCAGTATCACAAAAAATGGCCTGGTCATTAAGGGGGTAAAACCTACCGGGGCTGAAGAAAAGTGGTTAGAAATATATATATATATATATATATATATATATATATATATATATATATAATAAAATATTATTTCAGGGCAGCAAATGCATGAAGGTTAAAAAAAAAAAAATATTGGCTTTAGAACCACTTTAATTGTTATTAATCATTTTTGAAATTTCAATGAAAAATACCACATCTGTAAAAAGACATAGGAAAAAGTCTGTAGATTTATAACTATGACATTGATGAATGCAATTACTTGTAATTGAGCCACTTCCTATAGGTTTGTCTGGAGTCCGTTCTGTATCTAGCTGTTTGAACAACATCTATAGTCACAGCATACACTTTCACTTTACAGCAGCATCATTGTAATAACAATACAAACAATAGTTCTTCCACAGTCCAACATAAGCTTACTTAAAAAATCTCCTTTCATGTAGTGAGTGCTGCCTGTCTACTGGCCATCTCTTTGCACAACTCCCTGTATTCCCAGCATGCTTTCCAGCTTCTCCTCTGTTGTTTACTTTCAATTTCTAAGGACTACATATCCCATGGTACCTTGTTGCCTACAAAGTTTGATTCCTGCACTGAATCCACCTCATGGAAACTACTCTTTTCAGCATCTCTGTAGTTCAGAAAGCAGGTGTTCCATCGGAATCAGTGACCTATCAGAATATGTAACGGAGGTGACTTTCCGTCACAACACCGCAACGGCCTTCTTGCTACACCCCGCACTCGTCTGCAGTAAGCCTGCAGCCAGAAGGCGGCAGCAGACATCTTTTTACACCCAGCCAGGTCTTGCATTTCACACTTATTTTACCAGTAAACTGAGCTTATATAGTGAAATATGGTATTTGGAAATCCTTGACACTGTTTTGATGTTGAATTTTAAAAGCAGCAGCAAGCCTGCTAATCTCACGGGTTTGCTAATCTGACAGAACACCGCTGCTTTTAAAATTCAACATCTGAGGGATTTAAAAATACTGTATTTCACTATATAAGCTCAGTTAACTGGTAAAAAGAAGTGTGAAATGCACAACTTGGCTGGGTGTAAAAAGATGTCCGCTGCCGCCTTCTTACTGCAGCCGAGAGCGGGGTGTAGCAAGATGGCTGTCAATTCCATTAGTAATCTGACAGATCACAGGCTATCACAGCAGTGCCTACTCACACAGCATAGTGAATATAGGTCACAGAATTTGAGGAAGTAAATGTGTGGGATCTTCACAAGGCAAGTTTATGATATTCAAGATCATACAGATTAATACACGTAGACTAGAATTAATCCAACTTTAATGCAGAAATGAGTATGCGACTTATAATTTTGATCATAGATACATTTAAAGTGATTGTAAAGTCTATTTTTTTTTTTTTAATAACAAACATGTTATACTTACCTGCTGTGTGCAATGGTTTTGCACAGAGCAACCCAGATCCTCCTCTTCTAGGGTCCCTCTTTGCTGCTCCTGGCCCCTCCCTCCTATCGAGTGGCCCCACAGCAAGCAGCTTGCTATGGGGGCACCCAAGCCAAGCTGCAGCTCTGTGTATCCATTAAGACATGGATCTGCCATTTGCCAGCCCCCCCACCTCCTGATTGGCTAACTGACTTTGATTGACAGCAGTGGGAGCGGGAGCCAATAGCACCGCTGCTGTGTCTCAGCCAATCAGAAGGGAGAGTCCCGGACAGCCAAGGGACTCCTGAACATTGCTGGATAGAGATGGGGCTCAGGTAAGTATTAAGGGGCTGCTACACACAGAAAGCTTTTTATCTTAATGCATAGAATCCATTAGATAAACCTTCTGCCTTTACAACATTAACTTTTTTTTAAAACTTCTGCTGATAGCATTTTTTTTTTTTCACATTTCTTCACTTATTTCCTGGTTTCTGGCTTAGACCAAAATGCTGTTATACATCACATGAATCTTCATGGGTAATTTATTTTTTGTCATCAGGAGGAGGGATTTTCTCAGCTAAATGCACCCTCCTGTCTGCATGCAGATTGATTCCAGGGGCACATAGATTCCAGGAAGTCAATGCTACATGAATGGTCTGCCCTTACTCAAGATGGCCACAACTAGAAATGATAGGGTAATTGTTTTTAAAAGTGATTTCTTAAGAAAATACGACATGGATGGATGAGATTGCTTTCAATATTAAAAATGAATTAAATATAGTTTTTAGTGTGTGGTGCTCAGATAGTTTAGGTCCACTATAAGTTTATCACAGAACAATAGTCAGGCTAGCTTTCTAAAGCCGGTCATACGTAGATCGAAATTTAGATGATTCAACAGGGACCAGCCAAATTTCTATCTATGTATGGGTAGGGAGGTTGTACAGAAGCTAATCTACCAATCTTCTGTACAACCAGCCTGTCCGATTTTTCCCGCTCGATCAGCGTTGCAGGGTACAGTCTTCAACGCTGATCAGTGTAATCTGGCGGCGGGGAAGTTTCCCCGCCATCAGAATACGATAGTTCAATGGGGGATTTCCCCATCCACACCAAGTTTGTTTCAACTCACTGGCTGAACTTAAAGAACTGGCTAATCTATGGGCTACCTAAGGCTACACTTAAATTTAGTTCTTAGTGTTTGTAAACACTGTTCAGGAGCTCAACAGAGAAATACAGTGTAGCATTATTGGTACTATGTATTAACTTTGTTTCGTTTATATGCAGATCAAAGGTGTGACCTTTGATCTGCATATGATGTCAGTTAAAGCAACCCTACAAGTGAAAAAATGCATTCCTAATTAAGGTTGAAGTTTAGTAATTTTTGGGGGAGGGATACATTAGTTACATGTAATGGTTTGTATCCCCAAACCCTGCAGGCTGCTGCTTCACATAAAATTCCTTCCTTTATGCTGACAGATACTGTAAATGCAAGGGACTTGCGCCACTTGCCCACCTCTTTCTGCCCCCTCTGTCATTGACCAAACTGAGGGAGGAGGGAGTTGACAAGTGGTGCAAGATGTATTTTTTTCATCTATTTTTATTAATTGATTGTATAGAAAAATTACTTTCAATGGGCCCTTAAGAAAAATGTTGTTCAGCAGCCCTCCCTTTTGGTCCATTAAATTAACCAATTATAGGGTTTTGCTATATCTGTATTAGGGTTGCACCGATACTGATGCTAGTATGGGTGCTGATACTGAGCATTTGCATGAGTACTTGTACTAATGCTTCGATGCTTGATCCAATACCTGTGTCCTCAGTGTAGCGGGGGGGGGGGGGGGAACAGCCTCAGAAGGTGATCGGTGCAGCTGTGGGGACAGTTACAAGCACCTATCTCCCTGTATAGCTTTCAATAAAGCAGCCACTTCTCCTCCTCTCCCTCTCACGGCTGTCAGCTGCTTTACTAAAAGCTATAGAGGGAGATTGGTGCCTGTAACTGCCCGCACAGATCATCCCGACTGTCCCCGGTGTGCTCCTCTGGCTCCTTCTCTTGTGGCTCTCTGGGTCCTGCTCTGGTCCCCCCCCCCCTCGGTTCTGTCAGGATGGGGAGCGGAGGATGGAGTGGGTAAATTAGTAATTTTAGTAATTTAACGGCTCCTTCCTTTTCTGAATGAGCAGAGCCAGTGATCACGAAATGTCCATTTATAACTGAGCACCATAAATGGTTTACAAAGTTTCAGTTTATGAATGAACAGGAGCCTCTGTCTCCTGTCCATTCATCTTCACTGCAGTGGAGGCTGCAGAAAAAGGGACAGGGGAATCTGTGTCCTCCATCTCTTTGTCTGAAAGGCAGATGTCCAGACCCCTGAAATATCAAAGCCCCCAGGGCTGATAAAAAAAAACCAACGAATTATAATAAATAGATATTTAAAAGGTTAAATTGTAAAAAAAAAAAAAAAAAAAAAAAAAATAAAAAAATAAAAAAAAAAAAAAAACACACACAGACACACCATCCACAGCCCTACAACCCCCTCCCCAAAAAAGGAAACCATTGTAAAAAATTTATATAAAAGTGGAAAAAATAATAAAATAAAAATTGTAAAAAAATAAAATAAACAAAAAAACACTCACACAGTCCAATCCATCAGTGCTGCATACTAATGCCACTGTCACATGACATTAAATAAAATATTGGTAATGGGCATCAGTGAGTACCTGGAAAAAAGTATCGGTACTTGTACTCGGTCTTAAAGTGGCATCAGTGTAACCCTAATCTGTATACTAAATGCAGAAAACACCCATTGATCAACTCAGAAATTCAAAGCAGTCCTGTGCACACTTCCTGTGTTATCTCAAGGAGTCCAATTAACCCATTTCCTAACTCGGACAACAGGACAATTACTTCCTTTGTTGTGGGAATGGGTTTATGTATTTTAGCAAAACACAACTGGGCAAGGTGAACTCCATAGGAATTTTTGCAGATTAGCAGGTATTTATACAGGTAACTACTTTAAAGAAATAAAATAGTGGGAAATGGAAACATGCTAAGTTCACGGTATCTGCTGTAACAATTCTGACCTTAAAGTGGATGGATGTAAACCCTCACACATATACCCAGTGAAGTGAAAAGCCTCAGGTGATACACAGAGATGAAACAAATTCTCCTATATAAGTGGTACTTGTTTAGCTGCAGGATGACTTCCCTACACACCTTCAAAAGGGCAGAAATGTGTTAAAATCTTTTATCATCTGTCACGAGCAGAGAGGACCTTGCTCCAATATAATTCCACACCAGCGCACAAAGCAAGGTCCATAAAAGATATGGATGAGTGAGCTTGGGGTGGAGGAACTTGACGGCCTGTATAGAGTCCTGACCTCAACCCAATAGAACACCTTTGGGATGAATTAGAGCGGAGACTGCGAGCCAGGGTTTCTCGTCCATCAGTGCCTGACTTCACAAATGCGCTTCTGGAAGAATGGTCAAACATTCCCATAGACACACCCCTAAACCTTGTGGACAGCCTTCCCAGAAGAGTTGAAGCTGTTATAGCTGCAAAGGGTGGGCCAACTCAATAATGAACCCTATGGACTAAGACTGGGATGCCATAAAAGTTCATGTGTGGGCAAAGGCAGGCATACCAATACTTGACAATATAGTGTATTTGTAGTGTTTACTTGTCTCTTTCCTAAGCTCAGTGTCATCTCTCTCTGGTGGTTCATTCTTCGGTTAGCGTGTGTCAATTCGGACAATTTACACGAGATACAATGGTGACCGGGGAAAGCGCTAAGCACACAGCTTGTCTGTTCACAACACAGCTCTACATCATTCCTTTGTTCCTGTGCCATGTGTGAAGGGGGATGTGTCCCTTTCCTCCAATCAGCTCTCACACACTGTACAGGAGCTCTAACTGCAGCTCTCTGCCCCCTCCTCTGTGCTCCTGATAGATAAAGGATTTTATCTAAATTAAGCACTTTTGAAGGGACACAGCTGATCACAGATCGACATAAAGGGCCAATCACAGTAGCCCTTTACCATGTGATCAGCTGTGTCCAATCACAGCTGATCCCATGTAAAGAAATGTCAGTTATCTGCATTTCCTTTCCTCAGTACTGTCGCTGTGAGAGGAGAGGAAAGACATTAACCTGTGACAGCACTCATTTACACTGATAACCAGGGCACTGATCATCACCCATTTTGATCTGGCCAGCAACATACCTCCTGTATTAGTGAGACACAACTCTGGAGGAATGAGCAGCGGAGGATAAGCCAGTGCAGAGCTGTATGCTTAATGCTTCCCCCCCTATTCCATAGCTATACACATGCATTCTGCTTATACAAACACGCAGGCTACAGGTAGCTTGTTTTTCTCATGTGCAACCTTCGATCTCGGCAAATGCGAGGCAGAGAAGGCAAAATTATTTCAAGATGTATATTCTCTCTATGTAGTCTTTAGGTAATAAATTCTAAAGAAACTCTAGAATACAAAGTTACACATTGACTGCAGACCATGTGTGGATTGGACAGTGGCATTCACTTCTCTGCATATAATTAGTTGAATAATGGAGACACTGTTTTTTACACAATCATACTGTAAGATCCTTAAAGCAAAACGAAACCCTCCTATACTTTACAGCAGCCTTTTTCAACCATGCCATGGCATCCTGGTGAGCTTTCTGGGTTCTTCAGGGGCACCTTGGTAAAATGCCTAAAAACATTGCCACAAAAATGTCTACAAGCAGGAGGGGATCAAGTCTGACTTTTTGCTACACAAAGGCCACAATTATTTATGGTCCAGCATTATAGCCTTGGATAATAAAGATGTGCCCCCCACTCCCCCGCGCCCTTCTCTGTCTGCAATGGGGTCACATTAGCAGAGAGAAGGAAAGAAACAGAGAACAAAAACACTAGAATACTAGTCAGTACCAGTAAGCAAAGGTGTAGGAATAAATCACCTCTAATGCTGGGTGGCCCACGTGTGTGTGGATGCTGCTGCAATATATAAAATTATTAGTTTCGTTTAATTTAAATTTTAGACTGGAGTAACTCAAAATCGGGCAGAATTTTAAAGGGTGACTGAAAAGAAGGTTGAGAAACCCTGCTTTAAGCTAGCCATACATGGATGGAAATTTGGCTGACTCAGCAGGGACTGGCCGAGATTCAAACCATGTATGGGCAGGCTGATTGTTTTCAAGTCGATTCATCGATCTGCTTGGCTACAACCAACCTGTCAGATTATTTACATTCGATAAGACCCCTTTCACACTGAGGCAGGTTTCAGGAATTTTAGTGCTAGAAATACCCTCTGAAAAACACCTGAAAACTGCCTCCCATTCATTGCAGTGTGTCTTTTCACACTGGGGTGGTGCGCTTGCGGGACGTTACAAAAAGTCCTGCAAGCAAACTCTTTAGGGTGGGTTGGGAGCTCTGTAAATAGCTCTCCCAAAACGCCACTGCCCATTGCAATAAATTGGGCAGTGCTTTCAAAGCATCTGAAAAGCGCTAAGAAGCACCACAAAATGGGTCCATTTTTATTTTACCCAAAAAAAGTCCCGCCAACGCCCGAAAACCGGAGCAAAAGCGTTGCTAAAAGCCGCTAAATCATCCGCCTCTTTAACGCGGCGCTCTGGTGTGAAAGGGGTCTTACTGCTAGCAGTAATCATTTGAGTTCTGAATGGGAACGCCCCCCTTGCTGTCAGAACACAATAGCACTGTGGGAGGCATCCCCCCATTTATACTGACCATGTTGAACGTGGGGAACTGAGCAATTTTCTTTCCCTCCACTCATGGTGGAAGGAAGAAAATAGAGTCATCTATGGCCTGCTTTACAGCCAGGGAAGTTGCCACCTTGATCGCTGCTCGATCTGCAGTTGCCCAAATGTTGCACATATGATCAGTTATGACACCAGCCATTTAATAGCTTCACAGTTTGGTTGAGAGCACAAACAACTAGGATAGCCATCATTAATGGTATGTCTTTTTGGGAAACCGTTAAATCGGTTTAGTTCCACTTTCTTAAAGAGAGACGCAGTTAGATCAGTGATCTCCAAACTGCATCTCGTAGGCCACATGTGGCCCCTTGTTTACCTTTATCTGGCCCTTGGGGCACTATTCCACCAACTGACTCCAATGATTGTGCACTATTCCCCCTGCTGACACCATCAATGGGGCACTATTCTTCTAATTGATACCAACAATGAGGCACTATTCCTCCCAATAAAACAAACAATGGGGCATGGATGCTGGGGCATTTTATACTTCCACTAGCAACAGTTCGGCCCCCCTAAAGCCTGAAGGAAAGTAAACTGGCCCTTTGCTTAGAAAGTTTGGAGATCCCTGAGTTAGATGATTCAAGACTGGAAGGTTAAAAAAAAATAAAAGAAAGTTTAAAAACTATCTGAAGATAAAAGTTTGTATAAAATAAGTATTCTACCTTAAGATGCATAAAATGGGGGACAATAGAACAGTTAGGAAAGAGGAAAAATATTCTTGAGAAACAAGTCTATGAGTTGATGTGCTTGTATAATGAAAGCATGCAAGTGAAAAGCATAGAGTGGGCGCATTTCAGTGACTCATTGATAAGTTGAGAACAAACAGGACATGCAGAGACACGAACGATAGAAAGGAGACTGCAAAGAGACAAAATAGACATTCAAATGTTTTACAAGTTAGCAAAAAATGGGATTGTGCAATTCAAAAATTACAATTTCTGAATTGAAGGAATGTCTAAAGGAATGCCTCAGTGCGGGTTCCCGCATCGCACCTGAATCACACACGGCTTCACACTGAGATCTGCGAATTGCTGCCGGTATCAATACAAAGTTAACAAAACCTCCAAATTGGTTCGCAGATCGCAGTGCAAACTGTGAAATGGTGCAGGAATCGGATCGCATAAGTGTGATCACCTACGCAATCTGATTCCATAGCGGACCAAAAAAAGGGTCCTGTACTATTTTGGCGCGAATGCGATGCGATTTAAGCCATACAATTTGTATGGCTGAAATCGCATCGCACAGACATTGCATGTAATGTGAACAGCACTGCGGTGCGAATTACATGCAATGTCTGTCATCGCACTGGTGTGAAGAAAATACAGGAAGTCATCATTTTACACTGACAAGAGTGCTGATCATATTGATAAAGAGAAGCATTTTTTAAAAAAAAAAAGAATATTTAGTATTTCATTTATACAGATGTAACATGAGATTGGGACATGTAAATACTTTAATACAAAAACACTAGTATTTACTGTGCATGGTTGCGCTCTCCTTCCCTTTACAACAGAGAAAGGAGAGGGATCATAGAACTTGTGAATGGGGAAAGAACGAATGAAGCTTCAAATCTTTTTATTCATTTTCACCGGCCGAGTTTTTTTTTTCCTTCCTTAACTCTCCCAACCCGGCATTTTTATTTGATATGAGTTAGGGCTGGTTCACACTGGAAACACACAGGAACACAGTCCACACACCTGTGCGATTCCTGCGCATTCCCTTGCAGTGCGATTCACAGCCCATTCATTTGAAATGCACAAAAAGTAATGTGTGCACTACGTCTGAAAAAAATGCACCAGGCTAAATTGCATTCTATCGTGGTACCATGTGATATGGTGCCCCCAAATGCGAAGCATTTGCGATCTGTGTTTTGAGTGCCATTAAAGTATTGGCACCTGCAGCAGACTGCAAAGGCACTGTGTTTTGAACGGGTGCAAAAAGGAGCCTTTCCCTTACCACATTCTAGAGTGAGCCGGCCCTCATAGCAGAAAGTTAGGCTCGGTTCACATCTAGGCGACTTGCGACTTGTGGTCTTCCATTTCCTCACAGTGGACACTGACAGCTTAATCTCTGCGATAACTTTTTGTAGCCTTCCCCTAAACCATAATGTAGAACAAGCTTTGTTTTCAGGTCATTTGAGAGTTGTTTTGAGGCCCCCATGTTGCCACTCTTCAGAGGAGAGTCAAAGAGAACAACTTGCAATTTGCCACCTTAAATTCCTTTTCTCATGATTGGATGCACCTGTCCATGAAGTTCAAGGCTTAATGAGCTCACCAAACCAATTGTGTGTTCCAATTAATCAGTGTCAAGTAGTTACAGGTATTCAAATCAACAAAATGACTAGGGTGCCCAAATTTATGCACCTGTCTAATTTCGTTTTGATGTATATTGCACATTTTCTGTTAATCCAATAAACCTCATTTCACTACTGAAATATTACTGTGTCCTTCAGTTATTTGATAGATCAAAATGAAATTGCTGATCCAAACACCCAAATATTTATAAATGACAATCATGAAAATTGGCGGGGGTTCCTCAACTTTTGCATACAACTGTATATAGTGGTAGTGTGGTAGAGGTTGCCATCAAAGCTCCCAGCTGTAGATGAAGTCTGCCTGCTGCCACCAGATCCAGAGCTACTAAATTAGGTAGACTAAGTACATTGTATACACTAGGACATGAATCCCTAAGCTAGGTTCACATCTGTGCGGTCGTGCGGGTCACGGTTTGTGCGGGCACAAGAGCACATTCATTTGAATGGGCTGCCGTGCTCCGCAACATGCAGTCCCTGCACTATTTTTGAAATAGCAGCCCGCATGGGAACCTAGGTTACCAGTAGTGGTCTGATTTCCAGTGTAGACGGCGTGCCCACAGGCCCTGCATGTCTGTGTGGGTGGTTGTGGCTGCCGGTATTTGTACGTGTCCCACAGCGGCACCACCTGCACAGATGCAAACATCCATGCGTTAATTTTTAAACTAAATGGAACTAGTGGGGGCAGCTGTTACCTGTCAGAGCCAAGTAATTTATTAAGTGCAGGAAGCGGTCTCTGTACGTGGTGTTAGTATCTGTGCAATACTGTGGCAGATATGTACTTGTATGCAGTGGCGAGTTTCTGTTAAATTAATGAGATACGATTGCTTGCAAATGCAGAATTGTTCTGTGCAAATGAAAGTAATGCGCCTTCAGGAATTATGTCACATCAGCTCCATTTAGCAATGTTACCCATCGCCATTCCATTGCAAGAAGAAGGTAATCTGCTTTATGTCTAATGGCTTGAGTTTAAAAAAAAAAAAAAATACCAGTGCACTGTCATGTATTACAATGTGCTGCAGCACATCTCTTCAGCAATAAAATTCCTTCCTGTCCACCCCCCCTGTAAACTGACCACAGTTGATTATGGCTACTGAGACTGGACACCGTGGTCAGTTGCACATGCCTCCTTCATCCACAGCCCTCCTGTGTCTTTTCTCCCCCTCCCTCCCTGCCTGTCTGCTCTGTGTCAAGTGCTCGCCCCCTCCCCTCCGGCTGCTGAAGTTATATTTAATTTCTTATATAATCCTGTGTGTTTCCTAATAAAAGGTGCTCCTGTCTGTGTTTTATGAAAAAAAAGCTGGCTTTACCCGATTTCAGAGCAGCGCTCACGTGCTCGGCCGGCTCTCTCCTCCTCTCATCCCGGCTTTAGCAAGGACTGGACAAATTTTGATCCATGCATGGGCATCCTTGTACACAAGTCGATCAATCTATTGATCAACTTGTGTTCAACCAGCCGTTCAGGTTTTTCCTGAACAATTACTGCCGGTGGCTATAGCCGGCCACGCTAATCAATGTTCTGCCGGCAGGGAAGGCTCCACACCAGCAGAACACAATAGTGTGGTGGGAGGGATTCCTCTATCAACACTGACTATGTTAATAGGGGAATCTTCTTTCCTTCCACCCATGTTGGAGAAATTTGCATAATATATGGCCTGTCTTATTCTACTACATAGTAAATCAAGGTCAAGGTTTGTGCTTTATTGTTCCTCCTCACAACAAATGTCTAGAGGTGGTCGTAATAAAAGGAACGCAATACCGGTTTGGCACATATTATTTCTGAGTTGTAAATAGAGAGAGTTGCCAATTTACAGATCTACACATTTAATGCAAGAAACGTCAGAGCAAAGCCTGTAAATACAGCGCATGCAAGTCATATAAATAATAACTCTCAGTTGAACAGTGTAATAACTGAAGATAGATGTTCACTGAAATTACACTATTCATATCCAATTCATGAAAAATAAGTTAATAGGAAATCTTTTCTATATTAGTATACTTAAATATATAAATATTTTAATATGCAGGTTATGTGAGAAAATCTTTAAACAGTAGTGACATGCGGTTAACCGGCTTGCTTGAAGGAAGCAAATGGGCGTGATCAAAGGGCCCGAGGGAAACTAGCACCTGCCTGGACGAAAAATCACCTGTCTGAAATTTCAAAACTGAATAAAAACAATTTCAAAAACTGATGAATAATGGAAAAACTATATATCAATGCTGCATAATATTATACTGATAATACAGACAACCCGCTACATGCATCAATCCTTTAAAGCAGTAGTAAACTCTAAAGCAAACATTTATTAGATTGAAGCTTACTAATTTTTAGATGTGATGGTTGTATTAGTTTACTTTTGTAGACTCTCTTCTATTTTCACCTGGTGATCCAGCCAGTAAGTCTGTTTTTCAAAATTTCAAAAATCTCTCTTGCAATTACAGAGATGACACAGATTATTTAAACACTGTCAGGGGTGCTTACAATGATCCGCTTATATTTTTCTAAAACTTTCATCCCAAATGGAAAAAAAAACTCTTTGCTTTAACGGATTGTAAAGCCTGAGCTGGAGATCAACTTCAATTTGTTAGTGTACTTAAATCTGCTAATACATCTAACACCTCCCCCAAACTGACAATGCTGCTGTCCAGGTCTGCCCCTGTTTTCATTCATCCAGAGTAGGGGCACGCTAATACATAATAAAAAGGCTGAAAAAAAGAAAAAACGAATACAGCCACTACATCTAATGATTGGTAAGCTGCAATAGATTACATTTTTGGTTTTGGGTTTAACTGCTCCCCGCCCAGGCCAAACGGAAAACATACAGTTCTAGGACGTCCTCCGGTGAGATTTGTCACCTGCACAACCCATGACTGATCAGTGCACCGGCCCGCTGGTAGTACCATGTAATCGCTGTGACCAATCACAGCAGATCACATGACAATTTGTTAAGCTGAAGTCTTTCTGAAGAAGCGGATCACCGCAAAACATGTAAAAGCATCGCTGGAGGAGTCCGGATCCCCTATGTTTGGGGGCCAGTTACCAAACCTTCCCAGCTATTTAGTTCAGCTTTGATGCAACTGTTCATTGTAATACTTGTGTGTTATGATCTCTTTGGTAGAGAGATTTTTTTTTATATGTGATTTTTCAATAAAATTTTACATGTTTTTTTTAAATATTGTTTCCAGTCTTTTAAGTACCATTTAAAGTCCATATTTGCCTCACCAAGAGTCTGCAAAGACATGCACCTTAGTAATCAGGACGTTGGTACTTCTTGTAATTGGATATCAGTGGCTTGTTTTACACATGACAATTGTAGACAATGAATAACTTCCATTCATGCCATTTATTGTGTACAATTGTGTTGCTAGCTGTGATTGGTCACAGTGATCACATGACACAGACAGGCCAATTACAGTCCATCTGTACCATGTGATTAGCTGTGGCTAATCACAATACAGACTTTTTCAGTAAAAATGATTATAGAAGTGACATTCCATGCTATAAGCAAACTGTGATAACTTCCCCAGAGTAGTAGTGTTAGACTGTATTGCTCTAGTCATAGTTTGTAAAAACAAAATGTAAAAGATAGAAAAAAAATAAAAGAAATTAAAAAAAAAAAAAAAATTAAATTTTTTTACATACTGTCACCCAGTCAGTGTCCCTGGTCACCGCCACACCAGTGTATAAGCAGAGCGGACACGGGCACAGCCTGCTATCCTCCATGGGCTGTCGGACGTTAATGGACCGCCTGTCCATTTCCATCCATCAGTCATCCGATCTGCCACATGAAGGGTAACGCATCCCCCATCCCTCAGTTTTTAGATCGGATGGGATGTTGGTGGGTGTCAACGGATCCGCCGCTCCTTAGAGCATTGGATGGTCTGGATCAAGTCTGCCAGAAAAAATGACAGGCAGACCCGATCAATTCGCCCATGTTAAAGGGGCCTAAAGGCTTGGTTCACACTACTATGACGAGATTTTGACTGGATTTGCAGTGTGATTATGTAGTGCGACTCTGACGTGACTCTGATACGACTTTGGATGTGGTTTGCATATTCTTTAGGGCCAAATTGCACTGGTAATAGCACCAAACACAAGACCCTTTCTCAAAGTTGCAACACAGCTGCACTGCATTGGAAGTATTGTTATTTCCACTGTAATGCGATTCAGTGCAATCCCGGTCACATCTGAAATTGCATCAGTGGGAGCCAGGCCTAAAAGTCAAAAAGGTTTCTAAAAGGGGTCAAGTCTCAGCATGAATTTGAAAAGCCATAGAGGTGAAAACTGTATGATGCAATCCTCGTACGCAGTCCTGTGTTTCTTCAGGCAACAGTTTGAAAAATGAATCATGAGAGACCAAGGACATCAGCGTTCTTCAAGTGGAAGCAGTCACATCACTGTTGTTAAAGTATGTACAAGATATTGCAAATATGTTTTAGCTCTGCATTGCTGTAGGTAGGCGTCAGCATTTTCATCAGAAGATCACAACACTCAATCTTGAGGGATGACTTTGGTGATTCATAGGAGAACCTTAGAAGTAACGCAGCAGATGGACACCCATGTACCTAAAGAACTATGTAGTCTTGTCATAGCGGACCTGACCTTCTAAAAACGCTAATTTCCTGTGTCATGTGGATAGAACAGAATTAGCACTTTGATTTCAACCGTATGCAGATCAAATGTTTTTATTCAATCACAGCAATGACACCCAATAGAATGCCATCAGGAGAGGTCTTATTTATAGTGAGAGCTGCGAGTGGTGAGCTTTCATTACATTTTTCTGGAGCTAAATGCTGGTCTGTTATGAACTGGAACTTCTGGTAGTGATGGAGCTTCCCTACCCTCTCCCACCACCACACATTTCTATTGGTCAGTGAGACATTCCATCAAAGCGATGGTCCAAAATGAGTGTACGTTTATTTATTTTTTTATACTTTTGAATCTGATGTTTTCTATAGATCTTTTTCTGCTATTTTGACAGGATTTTCATTTTACAAATGAGTTTGAATAGGTTCATAATACAGGGCAGGGTGGATAAAAATCAAAGATTTCTTAAAAATATTTTTCAAAAAAATTGTATGTTTTTTTTATCAAATGTATTTTAATAAAATACTTTTGGAGTAGAAAATCTATCCAAAGATAGTTTTCTATGTAAGATACATGAATAATTTATGAAAAGATATTTCTAGATGTATGTATCTAATGAATCACACAAAGTAATACTCGCGCTAGAAGAAAACAATGCGTGACCGTGTATAAAATTCCTGCAGCTGCTGTGCAAAAAAGTGCAACACACTTCAAAAATGACAAATATATTAATCACAGTGCTCGCAGACCTAAACCGCGATCCAAAAACAGTTCTAAATAAATGGTTGTACGCCAATTAATAACTTCAAAGTCCAATATAAATCATAAAGTGTCTCTAGTAAATAAATGATCCCATATGGTGATCCCATGTATATTAAAATAGTGCTCAGTGCTCCAAATCACAATCAAAGTGCTGTCGTGCTCCAAACGACCACTTGTTTTATTTACGCATAAAAAATTACACTTAGTGTTCCCCAAATCAAAAGGCACATATCGTATAGTAAACCATGTTCTCTTCGTCATAAGCCAGGCGGCGTGCGTACCACAGGCAGCGGGAGTGACTTGAGGGGTAAGGAGACCAGAGGTGGGTCATTGCATTTTGCCCCTCCCACAGGTCGTCATCAAGGACATGTCAATTTTTTTATGCATAAATAAAACAAGTTTTACAGTAATTCACCATCTATGCAGTTCCTTCCTGTTTAATTGTTTGGAGTGGAGCCATACACTTAGCTGTGACAGTGCCTTCTCTACCAAGGCTTCTACCATTCTGGCTATCCACCACCAGAAACAAGCTTGTCGGAGCCCAGGCTGCAAAGCGGAGGGTCATTTATTGCTGGTGAGAGGGAGGAAAAGAGGAGAGTGTATCACAACATGAGTAGTCGTTTGGAGCAAAACAGCACTTTGATTGTGATTTGGAGCACTGAGCACTTTTTTAATATACATTGGATCCCCATATGGGATCATTTATTTACTAGATACACTTTGCACTTTATTTGTGATTTATATTGGGCTTTGGAGTTATTAACCACTTCAGCTCCAGAAGGATTTCCAAGGATAGGACCAGAGCACTTTTTACGATTCGGCACTGCGTCGCTTTAACTGACAATTGTGCGGTCGTGCAAAATTTGCGTCCTTTTTTCCCCACAAATAGAGCTTTCTTTTGGCGGCATTTGGTCACCGCTGCATCATTTCTGATCGCCGCTATAAACAAAGAAAGAGCGACAATTTTGCAAAAAAAAAAAAAAAAATATTTCTTACTTTTTGCTAAAGTACAAATCCCCCCCCCCCCAAAATGTAAACAAACATTTTTTTTCATCGGTTTTGGCCGATTTATATTCTTCCTCATATTTTTGGTAAAAAAAAATTGCAATCGCCGTTTGATTGGTTTGCGCAAAAGTTGCCACGTTCACGGATGATAAGAATTCATTTCTGGGGTTTTTATTAATTTTTTAAATTTTTTACGAGTAATGGCGGCGATCTGCGATTTTTAGCGGTACTGCGATATTGTGGCAAACATGTCGGACCATTCTGACACTTTTTTGGGACCATTGGCATTTATACAGCGATCAGTGCTATAAAAATGCACTTATTACTATGTAAATGTCATTGGCAGTGAAGGGGTTAACCTGCAGGGGGGCAGGGAAGGGGTTAACTGTGTTCTCTAGGCGCGTTCTAACTGTGAGAGGGTTGGGCTACCTTGGGCATAAGAGATCTAACTGATCCCAGTGACAGGGATCAGTAGAACTCTTATGTCCCCACTGACAGAGTATTACGTAGGTTCTAAAGAAAACTGCAAGTGTCCGTCTAAAAATTGACTATGGGAGAGAATAAGTTCCTCCTTTATGTGTAAACCTGAGTTAGGACTACTCAGACTCAGGAAGACAGTGAGCTGGTTACCCTATCTGGCAGGGATTTCAGAATCACACAATTACAGAATTTTGGCAGGCAAAACGGTTTACATACATATACACGCACGCGCTCACAAATATATGGGAGTATAAGTAACCTCCTAGAGATTTAAAAAGTAAGGAAATCCCTACAACAGATGACTCCACTGTATAATTTCCCATCATGTTCTGCCCTGGTGGCAAAGGTCACCAGCAAAATGGAGAAAGGGGGTATTTAAACTGAGTATATGTAGCCATTTGTTTGGAGTTCAGCTTTAGGGTCCATTCACATGGGGTGCAGACATGTGTCTCCTGTGCAGGGTCGTTTTTTCGCGCACAGGGATGCACACGTGTTGTGTGCAGCCCCGTGTTGGCATCTCTTTAAAACGTCTATTGGGAACCATGGCTGCATGAACACAGCTGCTGTGTCCCATGTGGGTGTGGGTCCCTGAACGTATATAGGGTGCTTTCATGGAACTGTACCCACTAGGGTTGCACCGATACCGAGCATTTTCAAGAGTACTCAAACTCGTGAAAACCCTCTGATATCCGAAACCAATATCTTTGCGGTGCGATTTGAGCCCATACAAAATGAATGGACTCAAATTGCAATGCAAAGAATTGCATGTGATTTGAACAGTAATCACTATGACAAGCTTGGGTTCACACAGGAGCGGTGCGGGAAAGTGCATGCGATTCAGACAGGAATCGCACCGTATTCCTGTTTAAAATCACATGCAATTATTTGCACCCATTCATTTTGTATAGGCTCAAATCGTGCCGCATAGGTACTCTGCACCGGCGGGCACTTGACCTACAGTATTAATACTCGGTGGGTATGGGTGCAACTCTAGCACCCACATGTCATATTAGGACACAGCTGCTGTGTCCGTGCAGCCGTGTGTCCCAAAAGAAATGAACAAGACGGCGGCACAGAGATGGATTCAACACCTGTGCATCCCTATGCTGGTAAAAGACAGCCCTGCATGGGAGATGTATGCAACACCCGTGCATCCCTATGCTGGTAAAAGACAGCCCTGCATGGGAGATGTATGCAACACCCGTGCATCCCTATGCTGGTAAAAGACAGCCCTGCATGGGAGATGTATGCAACACCTGTGCATCCCTATGCTGGTAAAAGACAGCCCTGCATGGGAGATGCATGCAACACCTGTGCATCCCTATGCTGGTAAAAGACAGCCCTGCATGGGAGATGCATGCAACACCTGTGCATCCCTATGCTGGTAAAAGACAGCCCTGCATGGGAGATGTATGCAACACCTGTGCATCCCTATGCTGGTAAAAGACAGCCCTGCATGGGAGATGCATGCAACACCTGTGCATCCCTATGCTGGCAAAAGACAGCCCTACACGGAGATGCATGTCCGTGCTCAGCGTGAATGGACCCTTAAAAAGATTAAGGCTCGGTTCACACTATAGCAATGTCAGGCATTGCATGTGATTTGCACCACACTGCTATGCAGGTCACATGCAAGGTCTGTGCGATGCAAATTCAGCAATACATCTTGTATGGTTGAACTTGCATTGCATTGGGACCAAAATGGTGCAGGACCCTTTTTTTGGTCCACTCTGTAATCGAATCGCATGGGTGTTCACACCTGCGACAGTTATCAAATGGTAGACGTCATAACCGATTAGGTTTGCAGCACCAAGGCAGATGCAGATCAGACAGAGGTCAGAGTGGCAGTGTGATGATGGTAGCAGCCCAGGCTCAAGTGGTTTTAAAGGTGAGAATGTTGTCAATCCTTGATTTTAACGGTGACCATACATGTATTTTATTGCCACAATGGGTGCAAAAAACACATTCACCTTTCTGAGATGGTGTTGGGTAAACAGCTTTTTAAAGCAGCTTAGAATCATGCAAGTCTGGCTCCAGATCTTTACAGTATTTGCTTTTAGGAAGAATATGCTACCTAGAGTATGTGCCTTATCCAGCCCTGGCCTCAAACATTTTTTAGCTGCTGGGTTTGGTTGGGAAATGCTTACACCAGGACTCACAATTCAGATAGTTTACAGTCACAGGCAGAAATGTGAGAACCACCTCCAGCCTAAATAATGTGTGTATAACAATCCCCAGGCAAAACAGCTACACAGCATGAGAAAAAAGCCAAAGAGGAGGGAAAAAAAAATTTAGACTGACCACTGCCATTTAGGCCTCATACACACGGGCGTTTTTTGACGCCGGCGTCTACTGACGTTTTTTTCTGCTCCCCATGTTAGTCAATGGCCACATAAAAAACGTCGGCGTTTTTGAGCTGTAGATGGCGTCGGCGTATCAGAGAACCCACGACCAGCGCGTTCCTTGGCTGCATCGACGTCAAAAAGCGCTGCAAAACGCCACGAGACGCCAACAGACGCCAACAAACGCCACCTAATATTGTACCGGCGTTTTCCGGCGTTTTTTGATGCCGACGTTTTTAGGTTGAAAGATAGTGGAGGAATGATTTTTTTAAAAAAAACGTCTATTGACGCCGACGCTCACTAGCGCTCAAAAACGCCAATGCATAACGCCGAAAAACGTCGACTTTTTTTCCTTGACGTCGGGCCCGACGTTTTGTTTATTATTTTATATACGCCCGTGTGTATGAGGCCTTACAGTTACGCAGCCCCATATGCAACAAACGGCAATGCACTGTGTATTTTGACAACCATCAAAACCGGCATTAACTTTTTCAGCAATTTGAGCTGCAGTAGCTTTTCAGTCGGGCTACAAAAGCTAGCCTTCACTCCCCATTTGCATCAATGAGCCTTGGCCACCTATGACCCCCTGTCCTTTCTTGGACCACTTTTGGTAGGTCTTGACCACTACAAACCAGGATCATCCACAAAAGCTGCAGTTTGGAGTTGCTCTCCAGTCATCTAGCCATTACAGTTGGGCCCTTGTCAAAGTCACCTAAATCTTTATGCTGGCTCATTTTTTCTGCTTTCATTGTAAACTTCAGAGATAACATGTTCACTTGCTGCCAAATATATCCCACCCACTTTCAGATGCCATTGTAATGAGATAATCAAGGTTATTCACTTTACCTGTGAGTGGCTGATCAGGGTATATAAAAGCACAATACATTTTTTTTAACCACTTCAATACAGGGCACTTTTACCCCCCTTCCTGCCCATACCAATTTTCAACATTCAGCGCTCTCACACTTTGAATGAAAATTATTCAGTCATTACTGAGTATGGCGATACCACGTGTGAGACTTTTTCACAGCCTGGCCACATAGAGAGGTCCAATATGCAGGGAGCACAGTCAGGTGTTCTAGGAGCATAACTTACACATCTAATTTAATTCCTAGCTATCACCCTTTAGAAGGCCCTGGAGCACCAGGACAGTGGAATTACCCAGAAAATTACCCCATTTTGGAAAACAAATACCCAACGTATATTCTATGAGGCATGGGTGGCAGATAGGTACTCGGGTAGACTAATGGGCTGGAGACAGGTACTCTATATTATTGGGGCAATCCGTGTGTTTTGGTGTACACTGTGATCGGTAACTAGCTGTTACCACAATCTCCTCCTCACACAGGATTGGTGTGTGAGGAGGGGAACCCGGAAACAGCTAGTTACAGCGGTTTGTTCAGATTTGTGAAAGATTAAACACAGCCGGTCACGTGGTAAAGAGCCATTTTCATTGGCTCTTTACCCTGATTGGGGATGGACGGTGTCCCGAGAGACACGTCTTATCCCTGATCGCTGCGTTTGAGCGGCGTGCACGAAACAGTAACTTGTGAAGGGCTGTAATTAGACACAGCAGGTGACGTGGTAAAGAGCCATTTTATTGGCTCTTTACCCTGATCGGGGATGGCCTGTGTCCCAAGAGATACGCCTCATCCCTGATCGTCGCACAAGAGCAACGAGAATGGGCACATGTCATATGATGCCCACCCAGAGGGAGAGAGTGTTACGGCCTGGCGTCATATAATTATGTGCCGGTAGGGAAGTGGTTAATAAGCAATTACATGATCTCTGTTCTCAGCTGCATGAAGGGCTTAAAGAGCTTGAGGTGCAGACTGCAGGAGAGCGTGTCAGCAGACGTATGCCCTTTGGATTACAGGCAGGCTGTGCTCCCAAGTAGAATGCAAAGAAACAAACTGACCATGCCTGAATGGATGTGCTTCCATGCCTAGTGTGGTCAGTTTGAAATGAAAGCAGGGGGACAGGCAGGATCACCAGGTATTTCACACAAAAGGGAGCAATACAAAGAGAACAGGATGCTTTTTCATAAAAGGACATGATACAACAGACACATATAGGGATATGAAATGTTGGGGTAACATACACTTTAAGCCAACTGCAAAAAAAAAAAAAAAAAAAAAACAATTTATTAATTTAAGTATTTATTTTCCAGTACAAACCCATACATATATATTGAATGCCCACTGCATTTACCAACTCATTCAGTTATGTGGACACTTTACTAGATTTAGCATACTCTCTTCCAAATTCACAACTGCTCTACTAAAAACCTCCCGAAACGTTTCCATTTGCTTGTGCTTTATATATTTAAATCAAAAAAGACAATATGTATTGAATAAGAAATGTTTATTCGGATTAACATGTTTTAACACACCAGCGATTATTAAAAGAATATCACCGTAATCATAGAAAAAGAAGTGACCAATTTTCTGCTAATACATTGTGTTTAATAAAGCAGAACTCCGGGCAAATTATAAGACAAGTAGAATGAGAGTGATAATCTCAGTCTGTTGCTGCTCCCTTACTGTCCAGATCACAGACTTGGGACAGGGAGGTGACCCAACTGTTTTGCTTACTTAAAGTAGAGAAAAGTCAAGTCCCCAGGTAACAATTCTTAGGTAGGTAAAGCAATCTTATATGTATTAGCCCTGGCAAGATTTACCCTCTTCCTGACCAGGCCATTTTATGCGATACAGCACTGCGTTACTTTAACTGACAATTGCGCGGTCGTGCGACGCTGTACCCAAATAAAATGGATGTCCTTTTTTTCCCCACAAATAGAGCTTTCTTTTGGTGGTAATTGATCATCTCTGGGTTTTTATTTTTTGCTCTAAAAACAAAAGGAGATAGACAATTTTGAATAAAAAAAAAAAACAAAAAAAACAATATTTTTTACTTTCTGCTATAAAACATTAAAGCTGTTGTATCCCCTAGAAAAAAAAAATAAAAAAAATAAAAAAATAAACCACCTGCAAGGCAAAGGCATAATGAGCTAGTATGCTAGTATATGCATACTAGTTCATTATGAAATACTTCAGAACGAAGGATCCATGGATCCTTCTGGGTACGTGGCTCCGGCGCTGTGAGTGGCTGGAGCCGCGAAAACATCACTCCCACGCATGCACGGGAGCCCATCTTTACGGCGGACTTTTTGGCAGATGTGCCGGGACATCACTGCACATGCGCCTGCTGACGTCAGCGGCGCTTGCAGTCAATATCTCCTAAACCGTACAGGTCTAGGAGATATTCATTTTACCTACAGGTAAGCCTTATTATAGTCTTACCTGTAGGTATAAATAAAAAAATTAAAAAAAAATCTAATTTCTTCATTAGTTTAGGCCAATAGATATTCTGCTACATATTTTTGGTAACAAAAATCCCAATAAGCGTATACTGATTGGTTTGCGCAAAAGTTATAGTTCCTACAAACTATGGGATAGATTTATGGACTTTTTTTATTGTTTTTACTAGTGATGGTAGCGATCAGCGATTTTTAGCGGGACTGCAACATTGCGGCGGACAAATCTAACACCAAGTAACACTTTTTAGGGACCAGTAACACCAATACCGTGATCAGTGCTAAAAAAAAATGCACTGATCACTGTATAAATGACACTGGCAGGGAAAGGGTTAACACCAGGGGCAATCAAGGGGTTAAGTGTGTGCCTGGAAGGTGCTTTCTAACTGTGTGGGGGACGGATACACTTGAGGAAAAGAGATCAGCTTAGCTCAAACACAAGATCTCTCCTGACAGATCAGTGGTTTTCCTTGTTTAAAAAGGCACACTGCTGCTCTGTCTCTCCACAGAATGATCGGCGGGTCGCGGCGGCTGCCAGACCCAGTGTCTAATCACAGCAGGAGTGATACTCTGACGGCACGTGCGTGCCCCCTACACCGTGTGAACGAAGTCATGTACAGGTACGTGACTTTGCGCAGCCGGGCAGCCCTGCTGCAGTATATGTACGTGGGGCAGTCCGGAAGCAGTTAAAGTGGTTGTAAATCCTAGGCATAAAATATGAACAAAGCATATGCTTCTATAGTATGTACTTGTCTCAATTAAGAGCACCAAGTGTCATTTCTGTCTGCGGTGTCTTTCCTCTACTATCAGCAATCAATCAATTCTGACAAGTTTTCCTGACACCAGAAAGAAAAGTTGACAAGGGAGAGAACTACAGCTGATTAACAGCCTCAGCTCTGTTCCTGTGTGCTGTGAGAAGGGGGGGTCCTTCCAATCAGCTGCTAGAGCTCTCTTCACTGAGCTCTACAGAGTGTAATTTCATCTCTCCGTCCATTTTTTTGACAGCGGAGACAAGCTATATAAATTCTGGATTTTGAATGGCTGTAGAGAAGAGAAGACTGCAGATAAACAGGTACATATGTAGGAGGATTTTTTTAATCTCTGTGTATGACTTGAGGCCAGACACTTCATTGGTTATACGTAAAGGTTTACAACCACTTTAACTTTACCCAAACAAGAAAAAAAGCTGGGGCAGGTGCAGCCATGCAGCAGTCTGTGACAACGGACAGCCCTTTTTTCTTACAATGGTCTAATCTGCTTGTATGTGACCACACCATGATGTTCCTAGACACCCTATGGCTTAGCTGTAGTTGAATAACAAAGAGTTTGTTACTTAACACTTCATATTTCTGATAAGTGCCTGCTGTACCATGTACTTGTATGAGAAAGTATCCTGTTCTTTTTGTATTGCTTCCTTTGTGTGAAATCCCTGGTGTTCCTGCCAGTCCCCTTGCTTTCCTTTTAAAAGCTGAACACGCTAATCAGGAGAGCACATCATGGTCAGTTCTATAGATATGCTGGGAACTCCGTGTGCTCCTCTCCAAAAATCAGACTTGTCCTGACAGCCCCCCACCCCCCACAGACATTCACGCGGAAGCTCAGTGTGTTGCTGCTTCTCCTCCCCCCAGCTCTTATGCAGCTGAGAACAGAAGGAATGTGATCACTTATAAAAAATAAAAAAGGGAGGGGGGGTATTTATAATTTATTTTTTATAACTACACAAAACTGTTTTGCCTTTCATTTCTATCTTAAACTGAATGAGTTGTTTTACAAGGCACTCGCTTGCAATCACTTTGAAGAACTCATAAAAGCCTAATAAATTACAACTGCTCCAGTAAGCAACAAATAAAAACACCTGTGATCATGAAGAGGGCTGAAACGAGATTTGCTTAACCGGTTCCCGACCAGCTGGCGTATTTTACTGCTGCAGAGTGGCAGCATCCCGCGAATCGCCCTCTTTAATTGGCGGCTCACGCTCTCGTGCCCACGGCTCGGGTGGACCCGATGTCCGCCAGCAAACCGCGATTGCTTTCCAAAGAACAAAAACGGGGAAAGTAAACACGGCGGTTCCCCGCGCTGTCAGGCAGCATCTAAGGATGGGATCCAATTCGATCTCTTATGCCCCAGATAGCCCAGCCCCCTCACAGAACACGCCCAGGGAACACAGTTAACCCCTAGAGCGCCCCCCAGGTTAACACCTTCACTGCCAATGACATTTATACAGTAATCAGTGGATATTTAAAATTTCTGCTCGCTGTATAAACGTCATTGGCCCTAAAAAAAAAAAAGTGTCAAAAATGTCCGACACGTCCGCCCCAATATCAAAGTCCCAATAAAATAAAATTAAAAAAAAAGAATAAAATTGCAGATCGCTGCCATTATCAGTAAAAAAAAAAAAAATTTTAATTAAGCCAGAAATAAATTCTCATATTTTGTAAGCGCGGCAACTTTTGTGCAAACCAATCAAACACCGATTGCGATTTTTTTTACCAAGAAGAGTATGAAATCGGCCAAAACCAATTAATACATTTTTTATTTGTTTTATTTTTGGATTTGTATCATACCAAAAAGCAAGAAATAGTTTTTTTTTTTGCATAATTGTCGCTCTTTTTTGGTTTATAGCGGTGGTCAGAAATGACGCAGAGGTGATCAAATACCAACAAAAGAAAGCTCTATTTGTGGGGAAAAAAGGACGCCAATTTTGTTTGGGTACAACGTCGCACGTCCGCGCAATTGTCAGTTAAAGCGACGCAGTGCCGAATCACAAAAAGTGTTCTGGTCCTAACATGGGAAATCTTTCCGAGGCTGAAGTGGTTAAAAGTATTATTTTGACAGTAAGAGCCATTCACCACATCAAATCGTTTACAATTGTTGCTTGGTTATAGAACAAGAATTTTGACACAAAGTGATTTAGACATATAACATAACTATATGCATGCACTTTTTTATTTTGGAGAAGGACAAGTAGAAAAACGATGTAGCCAACAATATGATCATCTGAAGCTTCTTCCTGCCCCACCCAAGAAAATGTTGGTACAGGACCTATCCTGTGTTCGGTGTAAGGTGGAGTTAAAAACATACATAGCCTAAGGGCTATAATTATGGCAGAACAAACCACAAATGCTACTTGCACAATCAGCAAGTTAACACATTTTAAGTATGCTTTAGATTGAAAAGATACTAAAATAATAACTTAAAATACAAGAAAGAATGCCTCTCCAATATATGTTTTCAGTATCTACCCTTAGCAAAATAGAAGATTATATAGCCATCAAGTAAAGGCAGACTAATGGCTTTCAGTGGGTGGCCTTGCAAGATATTCACAACAGTAGACAGCTAGCACTGGATGGTCATGTGGTCGGTTTATTCCAAAGAGGTCTATAGAATGGCTGGGTTCAGAAGATTCCTGCACTATTGCACACAGAGGGCTGCCTACTAACACAACTGCTAGGTGTGACTGGTGAGGTCACAGACCTTTGCATATGCAACCAGAGACTTTTTGGACAACTGAGCCTCAATGAAATTAGGTTGTAAGGCTACCAAACAATCTAAGTGCAGCCAACTTCACTATGTGTAGTGAAGTTGGCTGCACTAAAACCACAGAGGCCCTTATGAGCTGAGGTCAACAGTAAACAGGTGATGCATCTGCTGCCATGCAATTATGGGAAAGAACCTCAAATATTAAAGAATGGAAACATGACATTAAAAACAAGCAGTGGGATCTTATAAGTGAAAACCAACACAAATGGAAAAGTATACAACAAAACCAAAGTCTGGTTCTTCTAGGATGGGGGTTGTTGTAGGTATGACCAGTGTAATTGGGAAAAGTTTAAAAAAAAAAAAAATGATGACAACCTAGGTATAAACAAGGCACGAGTGTGGGAATATGGAATGCATTTAGTCTGAAAAGTGTGTCAAGATTCAAAAAGCAGTTAAGATGGAATAGAGGGAAAGAAAGAATAACGAAATCCGTAAAAAACAAAAAAACCTCAAGCAAAAACACACAGCATGGAATAAACTGTTGCAACTGAGGAAATCCAATTTCTACTAGGCACCATCTTGTGGAGGCAGCTGGAACTGCAGTCAATTAAAAAGCATATAAGTGACTCAAATACCTGGTCGTCAGTGAGCTTTCTTTTTGTTGCCATGGGGACCTTGTGATTGTGACTTGTCCAGTTGTTGTCTATGCATTCGGTGTGGATTTGGGGGATTCTATAACAAACTGGTTAAGAAAGTTGTATGCAGCCAAAGCATTTCTGGGAGTAAAGCCTCCCCAGTCTTCTGGGCTTAAATGTAAAGACTGTACCTCTATCCAGATGGGGTGCACTAGAAAGGCTCAATTGAGGTTTAATTGGGCTGAACTGTCAGGCTGTTCTTGTGGGAATATGAGGAGTCAACTGGATTCTGAAGACATGCGCATCCTCTACAGTAGGAATAGACAACCTTTTTTTTTTTTTTAATTGTATCTGATTTATATACAAAAACAAACAAGACAGCAGTTATATAGCAGAAAGTGTCACAGGGTTTGATGAAAATGCCATGGCAATTACACAGGTTACACCTAAAGCTAATGTGCATTACTTACTACCAACCTGGGTGTCTTCAGATTTTGTCATTGAAGGGCAACAATGAACATGTTGAGGACAAAGAAATCAAATTTCTCCTGGAAGACTATAGGCAGGAGGTGAAGAAGGGAAGTGGAATAAGGGTAGCCTTAGAAAGGAGGAAGGTGGAGGAGGAACCGAGTGTGTGAGATTATCTGCTAAACTCAGAGAACTAATGGAGATATGGCATAGGACAGGGGTCTCCAAGCTTTCTAAACAAAGGGCCAGACCTTAAGTGGGCAGGACCGTTGCCATTGGGAGTGGAAAAGGTCTGGATGTCATTGGGAAAAAAAAACATCATGCTCCATCTTTCATGTCAGTGGGAGGAATTGTGCCCCATAGTTTGCATCAGTGGGAGGAATTGTGCCCCGTAGCTGGCGTCAGTGGGAGGAAATGTGCCCCATCTCCTAGATTGTAAGCTCCAACAAGCAGGGCCCTCTAATTCCTCCTTTACAGAATTGTATTGTAACTGTACTGTCTGTCTTCATGTTGTAAAGTGCTGCTCAAACTGTTGGTGCTATATAAATCATGTATAATAATAGTGGTCAGTAGGAGGAATTGCGCCCCATCGTTGGTGTCATTGGACCCCATTGTTGTAGGTCACAGGTAGAATTTGTGCCCCTTCATTGGTGACACTTGAGGCAATTATGCCCGAGGGTTGGTATCAGTGGATGAAGTAGTGACCCAAGGACCAGATAAAAGCGAGCAAAGGGCCACATCTGGGCTCCGGGCTGCAGTTTGGAGACTGCTGGCATAGAAGAAGCATTAAAAAAAAAAATCTGACTATTAAAAGTGCAAAAACAGCCAGCTAGTGATATTAAGAGTGAGATAAAGCTAAAGGTAGAAGAGGGATTCCCTGTGCATCAATCCATATTTTTCATATGTTCTCCAACTTTGTTGAGCAGTTCCTACTTTCTTTCATAGGAGAGTTTGTATATAGGTTAAATCTTATTGATGGTTGCTTGCCAATCAGATAGTGTTCGGAGGAGTTGAGTTGGGAGTTTCCACTTTCGTAGAATTCCTCTCTTTTGGGTAAAAAGCTGCACAGAAAATAAATTGCCTCAAATAGTGGCCTACTACTCCTAACCTGAAAGGCCAAAGTCAGGGCGCATCCATACCATGTGGGTAAAAATGCCCGGGTCTGCCTGATATGTTGTACACAATGGACTTTCATCAGGGCAGAATTCAGATTAAGAACCCAGTACTCCACAAGGTCTGTTGTCTCAAGGCCTCTGCCCATAGGCGAGAGATCTAATACTGAGAAAGTCTCAAGAACCTGTTCAAGGGAACAACTGATGCTGCCACATGTTACAGGATTGGGGCATGTTTGGCAATCCCATATGGCAGGATGGAGATCTGTTGTATGCTAGATAAAATCAGCAAACCAACATAAACAAAGTAGATACAAGACAGCATCTTGTAGGACGCCAGGTGGCACATGAATAGATGGATATTTCCACTGACAAACATCTGCGAGAAGATAACTCTACCAACTTAGAAAGGTCTGAGTTAAGATTAGCTGCCAAAGCGAGGCTATTCAGCCTAGGGCTGGGAACCATATTGAAATGATCAGTGGAATAGGTAGTAATCAGCGGTATCAATTTATGTGTGGACCGAGGCAGGCACCGATATACTGTATACAATCCTACTAAAACCAGGTCCATACATTCTATAACAACATGAAGAATATTACATTTGCCCTGCAGATCCAGCCAGAGGCCCAGCAGCCAAAAGGGAAGGGTTATATAGATCAAAATGTCCACACCCATGGCATAATTGGAATATGTGGAGCGGTAGTGAAACCCCACCCACAGCTTTTTGAGACTATATTTTACTTGCAATCAGAATATTTTCTGGAAAAACCCCTTCTCTTGTGTAGCTCTGATACAGATGCACGACACAAGTTTACACAGGTGGTGCCAGAAGCAAAAAAAATTAGCTTTTCTGCAAGAAAGCAGCAGAGTTATTTTTTTTTTTTGGTTTTAAGAACCACTTCGATACCAGCACTCTCACACCCTTTCTGCCCAGGCCAATTTTCAGCTTTCATCACTGTGACACTTTGAATGACAATTGCACAGTCATGCAACACTGTACCTATAAGAAAACTATCTTTTTTTTTTTTAAACACTGATGGGCACTGATAGGCTGCATGGATGGGCAGCTTACTTAGCCGACATTGTGCAGGAACCAGTGGCGGCTGGTGGTTTTTTTTTGGGGGGGGGGGCAGCAAGCAACCGCCCCACACCGGGCGGGCAGGGGAGCGGCAATACACCTGGGTGGGCTGAGAGCGCACTCTCTGCGCCCCAAGCCCACCCTATTTTGAAGCCTATTAGAACCTCTGGCTCTAATCAGTGTTTCAAAAAAACCCTCAACATTGTAATTTATGCGCTCGGTGTCCTAAAAGGGGCCAGACGCATGTATAGGGGGGCGGCAGCAATGATAGGGGAGGCGGCGCCCGTGCAACCTCAATGGATGGGCCACCACTGGCAGGAACCAATGCAGTATTTCGCTGGATCTCTTCTTCAGCAAGGCAGCAAGCAGGCTGAATCTCGGCTACCCTCCCCTGTGATCAAAGGCATGGACAGTGAGGGCTCGCACCAAGCAGCCGGGCTAGGCTGAATCCTGGCTCCCTCCTGCGATCAACCGCAAGATGGACACACTCACGCCGAGCAGCTGGGCTAGGCAGAATCCCCGGCCAGGGTCTGGATCCCAGCTAAAATACTAATTATTAGTCAGTCAGTGCTGGAAATGCTTGTTACACAATCTTGTTTGTGAGTATGTTTTTAGGATCTCTATTAAATATAATATATCAAGGATAATGCGCTAGGCCAGTGCGCCCTTGTGTGTCTTGTTTCTTCCAGATCCCAGCTCCCTCCTGTGATCAGCAACAAGGCGGGCTCACTGTCACAACAAGCAGCCAGTGGTGTGCGTGTTTGGTGGCTCCCTGTAAATGCAGCTGCCAGCTCAGGTCACTCTGAAAGAATCAGCCCAGCCTGATGCAACCTGCCATAACCAGGCCAGCAAGGATGACAAAAGCCCGGGTGCCAGGATGCAATTTCTAGTCACCATGGTGACCTGGGGTCTGGGATTTGTTGAGCCCTGGCTCATGCTGACCCTGTGGTCCAGGAAATGCTGGAGCCAAGGTCAGCCAGGCAACTAGCAATTTCAGAGAAATCAAACAAAATCACAGCCCCTGTAATTATTGAAGAATGGGTTTTCTTAACCTGTACAGAACGCGCTATAGCCGAAAGACGGCTACAGCGCGGCTCTGAAAATCCGGGAGGACGTCCATGGACGTCCTCCCTCGTGCGTGCCCCCCGCGCGCTCTCGCAGCCTGCGGCGGCGCGCTCTCGCGGCCGCCGCACGCTGCGTGGGCGGGTCGGGCGGACTCGATGTCCGCCCGAGACCCTCCGATCACCTGTAGCAGCCTCAGAACGGGGAACCGCCGATGTAAACACGGCGGTTCTCCGTTCTGTGAATGGGACACGACAGATCTACTGATCCCTGTCACTGGGATCAGTTAGATCTGTTATGTCCTGACCAGCCCATCCCCCCCACAGTTAGAACACACCCAGGGAACACTGTTAACCCCTTCACTGCCCCCTGCAGGTTAACCCCTTCACTGCCAATGTCATTTATACAGTAATCAGTGGACATTTAAATTTCTGATCGCTGTATAGATGTCATTGGTCCCAAAAATGTGTCAAAAATGTCCGACATGTCCGCTGCAATATCGCAGTCCTGATAAAAATCGCAGATCGCCGCCATTACTAGTAAAAAAAAAAAAAAAATAGTAAAAACGCCATAAATCTATTCCCATAGTTTTGTAGACGCAATTGCTTTTGCGCAAACCAATCAAAATACGCCGATTGTGATAGTAAAAAATATTGTTCTTTTTTCAAAATCATCGCTCTTTGTTTGTTTATAGCGCAAAAAATAAAAACCGCAGAGGCGAACAAATACCACCAAAAGAAAGCTCTATTTCTGGGTACAACGCCGCACAACCGCGCAATTCTCATTCAAAATGCGACAGCGCTGAAAGCCGAAAATTGGTCTGGGCAGGAGGGGGGTTTAAGTGCCCAGTAAGGAAGTGGTTAAAGAAGAGGATCCTATCAGAGAACCATTTTAAGAAAACTCCAATTACAGTCTTTTTTACTGATGTTTATTAGATGTATTTATTTCTGTTAGAAGGAATTAATATACACTACATGCTGGAACATCCAAATTACAGGGCTCTAGAGGCTAAGAATATTCTAATGTTTGTCCAATTGCTAAACTGTATTTACAGAACACAATATGTGAACTACATACTCCCCCTAGTGGATGAAAGAGCAACTACAAGCTTCATTAACTCAGCACAAGGACGTAGTGCAAAATTTCTATAACATGAAGATTTTAACATTACAAAATAAAATATGTGAAAACCATAGGCGTGCGCACAGGGTGTGCTAGGTGTACCTGGGCACACCCTAATCATCTTGTGTGGTGCAGATTCACCCTGTTTAGACCCCTGATATTTCACCAAAGCTCCCTAATGGGGCTTCTAAAAACATTGTAAAAAAAATTAATGAAAAAAATAAAACTGTAAAAATAAACAAAATGAAGACCGCCCACTGCTCTACTGACACAGTCAGTATATATACACATGCACACACATGCACATGTGTTTGAGCTTTGGGGTGCACACCCTAATGCAATAGGATGTTCACCGACAGGAATAAGAACCTGAAAGTTGATTAAACCATGCTGGACAGATTTCTTGTGAACCCCCAATCCCTGTGGGAGGGGGAACAGCTAAGTGGTGGCACCGTATAAATAGAAAAAAAAAAAAAAACAGAACACCAAGACGAGAATCCGAAATTAAAGGCACAAAGTTTGGTGGTGACAAGGAGATGGTCATCATGATAAAGAGGCCTGCTGCACCCCTGAAACATCGGTACGGTCATTTTCTGATATGAGACCACAGAAGACCTTCCATCTGTATTTTAATGTTTGCCATGCTGGTTTTGGAATTAAAACCCTGACAAATGTTAAAAAGGTAACTATAATTTTGTGGGGGGAAAAAATAGCAAATAAGGAAAAAAAAATAATATAGCGTATCGTATACAATTGTGACACAAGTCCTATTGTAATTGAATGTTATTAAAAAATACCTTTCCTTTTCAATATGCAGCTCTGTAATTTTCTGAAAATGCAATGCAATATGGCTACCTGGAGGTGTTGAATGCCCCCTAGAAATATAATATCCTGCTTGTGTGATTGGCTCACCAAATTTCCCAGAAGTCTGAACTAAGATGTCAGATTTAAAGCATCCCCTGCAACAAAAATGTAATTTTTGGTGAGATACTCCCAATAGGAAATCATGGCTAACGGGATGCAGGCCCAGCAGCTTTCCTCATTCAAGCCCTGCAGGTGCACAGCTGATTGATAATTATGAAACCACTCCCATTAGACTCACTCAGTACAGAGGCACAAATACACAGGGATTTCTTCAGAACAACAAAAGGTAGGAATCTGCAACAAAGTTTGTTAAAATCCTTGCAATGTACACAGATCACCTAGAGCAGGGATATGCAATTAGCGGACCTCCAGCTGTTGCAGAACTACAAGTCCCATGAGGCATAGCAAGACTGACAGGCGCAAGCATGATACCCAGAGGCAGAGGCATGATGGGACTTGTAGTTTCGCAACAGCTCGAGGTCCGCTAATTGCTTATCCCTGACCTAGAGGGTTCTTTTCTCAACAAAAGTGTAGTTAAGCTTTAACTACTCCACACTTTATCCAAAAAAATTGATCTAAAACTGGCTGGGATTAGATTTTACACTGCATGATATAGCAGAATAAAACTTTATACACTCAGTAAATAAATTCTGCAGTTTTAAAGGTCAAGGTCATATAACTAACTATTGTGATGTTTCAAAGAGAAAGCAAATCCTTCCCAGGGACCTTATCACACTATTTAACTAATGGCAGGGAATTGTAGAAAAATCAATGTTTCTCGGCATACATTGATCTTAAGCACTGCATCTGTTCCAACAGAAAACACGCACTCTTTAACATGCACTGCTTGTGTCTGTAAGCAGTGCACCCAGCAAGGAAAACAATACCTCTGTTAGTAGTGCATTATTTAAGCCGTTCAGCTGCTGAAATGTAATCTGCACAACACAAGAGCAATAATTAAAATCACTGAGAATTTCAGTTGTCATAGATGAAAAGGGCCAAAACGAACATTTCCAAGCTGGCACTTCAGTTTTTTTCTAAGCCAATTACATTTTGCAAGAAAGAAAATGGCATGCTTGCAAAATTACACAAGAAAAAAAAAAATGTATATTCTAAATCATAATGGGTTTAATTGATCAATAATTCCAATACAGCAAGGAAGTGAACAGCAGCAGCAGTAGAGCATACAGTATTATAACAGCTTGGCTCCCAAATCCCTTGCTGTTTAGAAGTAGCCCTGCCCATGACTGCTTTTTAACGACCCTGCATTCACTATATCCGGTCTCCCACAGTGCACAGCACATGAAAATGTAGATATTTTAGTAAATATAAACTGATAAATACCTTTTCTCTTCAGCAGTATATAGCAGTCTTGTGACTTCTATTAGTGTCCGGCTGAGCACTGGTTAAAGCTTGTAGGAGGAGTTTTCATTCTCCTCTGACTGTCCTGTGAGGCTGCATGACCCCTGATCCTCTGTCTGGACAGTGCTGATTGGCCCTGTGCTGATCACACGCACCATCCCATAAACAAAAAAAAAAAACCCTCTCTAGTAATGAACACCGAACTGAGCATGTGCACAATGCCTCCTAGGGCTCTTTTCTATCAGCAGATAGATTGGGGACAGTAAAAGAAGGGGAGTATCAGAGAAGACAGGATCAAAAGGCCTTTTTATACAATGCGGAGGATTAACCCCTCATGTTCCGCAGTGAGTAGAACAAGCATGCTTTACTGCATATACAGACTGATTTCTGTTGTGGAGTTACCACTTTAAATTCTGCAAATGTTTTAAAGTCCGGGAAATAAAAAAATATTGTTATGCACACCTAATAAATTGATTAAGAGAATGTCAAATGCAACTACCTAAAAGTGATTTGATATCCCCGTGTATTCCCTGGTACAGGAGAACTCAGACTGAGATATAATTGGCATTTTGTTCATAAAAATACAGATTTTTTTTTTTTTAAAACTTTCTTTATTTAAGCTTTTATACATCATTACCAGAAATGACCTTAGTAAGCAAAGTCCAGGGATACAATGCAGAATTCATAGGATATGAAGAACATGCAAGGTTCTGGTCAGATATTACTAAAGGCTCAATGTATGTTTGAGAGTCAAAGGAATGATCCTTGTGAGCTTTATGTGAATAGATTCTGACACATTCCTTTTGCAGAGGGGTAGTAAGTTTAAAGCGGTAGTAAACCCGCTGACCGAAATAAAAATAAAAAAAAAGCCTGCAAGAAAATCGCATAATATGTTAGTATGCATTGCATACTAACATATTATGAAATACTTACCTTAGAACGAGGCCCCCGATGCCCGAGTCGGTCAGCGCTAAGGACGCTGACATCTTTGTCCTCTTCTGTCTTCCGGGTACGCGGCTCCGGCGCTGTGAGTGGCCGGAGCCGCGTGACGTCACTCCCGCGCATGCGCGCGGGAGCTCTTCGCACCGGCAGCCAGCTCTGAGATGCCGGCCGCCTCGGCCGGATCGTCAGAGCGCATGCGCCGCTAATGTCAGCGGCTGCATGCAGGGCGAATATCTCCTGAACCATGCAGGTTTAGGAGATATTCTTTTTACCTACAGGTAAGCCTTATTATAGGCTTACCTGTAGGTAAAAATAGATTTTAGGGTTTACTACCGCTTTAAGGTGTTTTGTAATGCCAAATATATTTTAACCCCGTATAACCAAGCATCTTTAGAAGTGGCTCTCCACTTGAGGTGATAATACGGATTTTATCATTTGTTTAAATTATTTGTGCTGCTGGTTTCATCCCAGGGTGGATAAAAATCAATGATTTGAAAAAAAAAAAAAAAAAAAATCTGATTTTTTTGATTTAAATCAATGTTTTTGATTATATCAATGTATTTTAATAAAATGCGTTTGGAGTAAAAATCTATCTAAAGATAGTTTTCTATTCAAGACACATTAATAATTATTTAGTTTATTCAGCATGAAATGGAGCTTCGTTATGTAGCATGAGGCTGTATATTCTGCAATATTTACATTTTTGGTAAACTCATTCAATGAATCCAAGCTCTGCAAACTGAGATTAACCACTTCCCATCCGGGCCATTTCTGGTACTCCTCTCCTACATGTATAAATTATAATTTTTTTGCTAGAAAATTACTCAGAACCCCCAAACATTATTTTTTTTTAGCAAAAATTCTAGGGAATAAAATGGAGGTTGTTGCAACTTTTTATGTCATGCGGTATTTGCGCAGCGATTTTTCGAACGCGTTTTTTTTTTTTAAAAAAAAACAGTTTCATGAATTAAAAAAAAAAAAACAGTAAAGTTAGCCCAATTTTTTTTCATAATGTGAAAGAGGATGTTATGCCGAGTAAATAGATACCAAACATGTCACATTTTAAATTTGCTCAAACTCGTGGAATGGCGCCAAACTTTGATACTTAAAAATCTCCATAGGCGATGTTTAAAAATTTTTACAGGTTAGGTGTTTTGAGTTACAGAGGAGGTCTTGGGCTAGAATTATTGCTCTCACTCTAACGCATGCGGCGAAACCTCACATGTGTGGTTTGGACGCCATTTACATATGTGGGTGTGACTTACGTATGCGTTCGCTTCTGTGCGCTTTACATTTTTTTTTTTATTATTTCTTATTTTACTTTTATTTTTTTTATTTTGACACTTTCACTTTATTTTTTTGATCACTTTTATTCCTATTTACAAGGAATATAAACATCCCTTGTAATAGGAAAAGTGTGTGACAGGTCCTCTTTATGGACAGATGCAGGGTCTATAAGACCCTCCACATCTCTCCTACAGGTTGGAAAGGCTGAGATCAGAAAAAAAAAAAAAAAGACAATCTCAGCCTTTCCTTCCCCTTTAACGGCTATTGTTTACTTCAGAGACCCGGAAGTGATGTCACGACGTGCGCCCAGGCCTCCGAGAGCCATAGAGATGACCGAGGGCATCTGTCCCTCGGAAATCTCTGGCATCTGGTTGCGGTGGCAGGCGATTCCTTCTCCCGGCCACCGATCGCTCAGGTGAGTTGGGAGAAGCACCGGAGGGCGGCGGGAGGGGGCCGTCCCCTCCCGCCGCCTGTAAGAATGATCAAACGGCTGACCTGCCGCTATGATCATTCTTACGGTGATGGGAATCGCCTGCTCTAAAAAAACAGTACCTCAATGATGCCTGCAGGTGCCGGCATCATTGAGATATCACCACTGAAATCCCAGGACGTCAATAGACGTCCTGCGGATGGGAAGTGGTTAACATGCACTGCATTAATGCATTCATAAAACTTCACAGTAACCATGAGATAAAACAATGTTCAGGAATATTCCTTCCTATTACCTTTTGTATCAATTGACCCTCCCTCTTAGATTGTAAGCTCTAACAAGCAGGGCCCTCTGATTCCTCTTCTACCAAATTGTGATATAACTGTACCGTCTGCCTTCATTTTGTAAAGCGCTGCACAAACTGTTGGTGCTATATCAATCGTGTATAATAATAATAAAAATAATAATATTCCCTTATCCCATTGTTTTGCAAATCTATGTACACTACAAACTGTATGATTGAATCGGTTCTGGTATCGCTGTTTTCCTAACCTGTCAGCTTGTTATTCTAAATAGGAAACCTTTATTTTGTTTACAAATATTAAAGATTCTAACTACCAGCAAGAAGAAGTCCTTATAAAGAGCACCTGTCATTTCAGATCCATCATGGCAGCGCCTGTTAGCAGGCATCCACTCACCTGCTGCCCTCACCTCCCTCACCTCGTTGTGTCACTGCTGCATCACCAGCCGTCCCATTAAAGTGAATGGGACTGTTGGTAAATCAACAGTGGGTCAGGGGAGGAGCTGCTGTGGGACAGAGATGACATTTGCTCTTTAAAAATTATGATTTAAATTGAGTTGATTTAAATCAGCTTTAAATTGCAGTTCTTGCTGTTCTACAAAGGGTCTGCCACTGGGTTTCTTTACTCGGGCCCCATGGAGCCCTAGGCTTCCGTCAGTGGGTTCCCTATCCTCTAGTTTTGACAGGTACCTGCTTCCACTTCTGCTCGGATCGCCTAGGTGATCCAAGCAGAAGTTCTCCTTTCCACTCCCACCCCAGTGTCTTCTAGGACATGTCACGGGTCTCAGAAGACTACGGGACCATTCACAAAGTGCAGCGTATGCACAGTGGGCAGCAGGCTGTGAAGCTGCAAGCGGTCACAGCCAGGTGCTCACACTTAAAGTGGTTGTAAAGGCAGAAGGTTTTTATCTTAATGCATTTTAGTGAGAAAGCCTTCTGTGAGTAGCAGCCCCCCTAATACTTACCTGAGCCACCTCTCTATCCAGCGATGTCCACGAATACCTTGACTGTCCGGGACTTTCTCTCCTGATTGGCTTAGACACAGCAGTGGTGTCATTGGCTCCAGCTGCTGTCAAACTCAGCCAATCAGGAGAGAGAGGGGGCGGGCCCGAACCACAGCTGGGGGTACTCAACAGGAAAAAGGGGCCAGGAGCACCTAAGAGGGACCCGAGAAGAGGAGGATCCGGGCTGCTCTGTGCAAATCCACTGCACAGAACAGGAAAGTATGACACGTTTGTTATTTTAATTTAAAAAATAAAAAAAAACCCCCACAAGACTTTAAATTCACTTTAAGATCCTGGGGCTGGCAATCTGAAGGCTAGTGAAAAACTAGCCCGGGTGTGGATGGTGCTGGATCCCTAGACAGGTAAGTGTCCTAAACGTCAACAGCTGCAGGATTTGTAGCTTTAACACTGCATATTTGACAGGTGTCCAATCAGTGAGGTGCTTCTTCCCAGTGATTTAGGTCAAGTGCACTTAGTGTTACTAAACCCACAACAGTAAAATCAGTCTGTATATGTCTTGTTATACTCACTGTGGAACTTAAGGGGTTAATCCTCTGCATTGTTTAAAAAAAGGCTGTTTTATACTGTATGCATAGATTCTTCTCTCCTGCGCGGTCTATCTGAGCAAGTCCATATAATACACAGCAGGGTGGTAAACCTGCATGTGCTCAGTTTGGTCTCTTATGCTGGATGAAACATTTCCTGTTTCAGTTGAACTGTTCAGGTCACATGATATTGACATCACACAGGTGGGCGTGTATAGAGGCTGTAGTGAAAATCTTCTTCAACTTGAACACAAAGCTATGGACAAACTGTGCAGGTTATCAGGAAATTGTGATATAAAAAGAGCATCCCAAAAGGTATATAGTGGCAGTATTTTAATGTAAAAATATGATTTATAAGCTGTGGGAACTGTGGGGGGCAGATAAACTATTTTCATTAGTCTTTGATCGCTTTGCTCTCAGTCTTGGAGCCAGCGGGGGCATCAATGCTGCATCCACCTAGGTAAGTATGATTTGTAAAGGAAAAAAAAAAAAAAAGAGCCCAACTTCCCTTTTACTGCCCAACCTCCCTTATGCTGTGAACAAACCCCCTCATCTCCATCCTCCCACTGTATGCAATCTGTACAATACCCCTTCACCTCCTTCTCCCTCCTCGGTGTATGGTCTGTACATTACAATTATGTGCAGTATCTGGTGAACCATTATCAAAGCTCCATGTTTTAGCCACCTTAATTCCAGCATACAGAAGGTCTTCATTTCCAAAAAAATTTTGCGAAAATGAAACCACCTTGGAATAACTACTTTTCAAAAAAGGGGCATTTTGGGGATATTGGTATTGTCCTGATGTGATTTGCAAAGTTTATGGCAGAAAGCAAGGGAAACGAAACAGTTCTTTTTTTCAACATTGTTGGTCCTTTATATAGGAAAAAAAAACAGTGGTTATCAATACCACCAAATAAAAAGCCCTGTCTCAAATACGCGATATAAAATTAATTTGGGAAGAGTTAATTGACCAAGTAATTGTCAAAAGGACCACTGTACCGGAAACTGAAAAAGTGCCTGGCAATGAAGGGATATTACAGGCTGGCATTGTGGTTAAAAGTGAAAAAAAAACAAAAAAAAAAAAACGCAGAGGTAAGCAGATAATGCCAAGTCTGAAGAGATTAAATTGGTGGTAAAGGGACATGGTTTCCATCTTCTGTGTGCAGCAGCCCCTTTAATAGTTCCCTGAATCCCTTCTTGATACAGTGATGTCCATGAGAGCCTTGCCTCCCTGTGGACTCGCACTTCTGATTGGCTTTTGGCAGCAGCGGGAGCAATTGGCCCCTGCTGCTTTCAATCACAGCCAGTGAGCCAATCAGGAGAGGGAGAGGGTGGGGCAAGCCACGGATCCGTGTGTAAATGGACAATGAGTCCTGCTGCTGTGTGATCCAATAAGGAATGAGAGATCCATGAGAGCTGCTGCGCTCATGCTCATCGCTGGATCAAGATGGGGCTCAGGTAAGTATGAGCTGGGCTGGGGGAAGCTGCACCCAGAAGGTTTTTCACATTAAATGCATAGGATACATTAAGGTGCAAAAAAAAACCCCAAAAAAAACAAACAAAACATAAGCCTTTAGAACTACTTTAAAACAACAAAAACATGTGAAATTTTTCAAAACCTTTAAGGCTAAAGCAAGAAAATCGCTTAACACATTTTCAGTCCTGAGATTTATACAGATCTGCAAGACAACACTGTCAGGTTGGTGACCGAATGTGCCTGTACTGCTGTGAAAGGGAAACTATAATGGTTTTAAATCAACTTAATTCAATGGTTTCCTTTGAAATTCAAACTTTGTAAAGAAAAAATTCTTCATTAGTTTATAATATGTATACAATATTTGCTTCACAACTAAACTGTTAAAGTGGAATTCCAGGCTCTTACTAAGCCTAAAACTACTCCTACCTTCCTTATAACTTCTATACCAACTACCCTGTAGATGGAAAATGCTTATACTTCTCTCAGGGCATTTTGGTCCGGTCGTGTGAACCCGATGCCAGCTTCAGGAAAGAGGAGAGAGTGCCGACAATGGCTGGAATGCCTGGGTGGTGACGTCACACATAGGTTTCCTATTGGGCTTCTGTTGTAGCTGCCCTTCCTTTCCCCTGAAATCACCGCTGGGAGCCGATCATGTAACCAAACTGGGGCGCCCTGAGAATATGTATAAGCATCTTCCTTCTACAGGATAGTTAGTATAGGAGTTAGGAGGAGGGTGGGAGCCACTTTAAGCTTAAAGCCTGGAATTCCACTTTAATACATGACAAAGGATTCACAAAGCACCAAGTATGAGCTAAAAAGGCAGCAAAGCAGAAACAGCCTGCTTTGAGGCAATGAAAGCTCCAATTTCAGATAAACAAAAAAAAAAAAAAGGATTAAAAAAGGGAAAAAAACATATATAAAAAGCACTATACATTTAATTTACTCAATATGGATCGGGCAGCCTGTGGTTAGACAGTGAAAGAGAAATGTAAGGCCCCATTCACACTTGTTTAGTCCGATGAGATGCATTACTGTGCATTGTGTCATACACTGCGTTAAAGAAGCCCATTCATTTGAATGGGCTCACAATGCACCTACCTCTTCTTTGCAGATGCAGTACACCACATTGCACCGGAGTGCATAATCATGCATTATGCTGCACTACAATGCAAATGTATTCAAGGTCTGTCGGGGTGCCATTTTAACTGAATGTCACAGTGGTACGTGCAGTGTGGTAACACAGACCGGCTTGGAATATTGACCCTCCCTCTTTAAATTTCAGTTGTAATATATATATAGGAGATTAATAGAGGCTGAAATCAAGATTCAGGCATAACTTACACATACTGGTTTTTATATCTGCATGAAGCTATAAAGACAAATATTGGAAACAAAGTGCTTCTAAAGGCTGAAGCCTTCATGCATGAAGGTAAAAAAAAAACCTTCAGGTGTGCAGCTTCCCCCTCAGCCCCTCCTAATACCTCCCCGAGCCCCTTTTCGATCCAGCGATGTGCATGAGAGCTGAGGTTCTCCGGGATCTCTCCCACATCATTGGCTAAGATGCGGTAGCAGGAGTCATTGTCTTCTACTGCTGTCAATCACAGCAAGTGAGGCGGAAGCAGGGGGAGAGGCTGAGTCTAATGGACACAGAGTGGAGCTCGGGAGCAAGCAGCTTGTTCCGGGGGCACTTAGCAGGGGGGAGGGGCCAGGAGCACTGGCAGAGGAGGTTTGGGGCTGCACTGTTCAAAACCATTGCACAGAGCAGGTAAGTATGACATGTTTGTTATTTTTAAAAAATGTGGCTTTACAAAACACTTTAAACAGAGCATGCAATGAAAAAAAAATACATGTGCAGAAGCTATCCCTCTGTAAAAACTATACGTCATGATTAGTAGATACAGTTGGCAGAACTAAGCTCCACCTCTAACATGGGGAGGCCGTTGATCAAATATCTTCAGATGCCTATATCTCTGAATGTGCTCATTTTGAGAAGTGGTTTCCACTGAAGGTTACCTCTGCCTATGGATAGTTCCATAGTATGCTCAAGTTTGTGACAGGTTTAAGTTAAGTGAAGGACGTGCACTTTTAGTAGCCCTTTAACATTAGAACAAAACGTGCATCAGTAGGATAATTCACATCATAAGTAAGCAAAGAACAATAAATAATTAAAAGGAACATAAACTGCCTCTGCATGCTTGCACCTGTTATGCCAACTGAGGGCACAATAAAAAGGCCAAGCAACCAATCCCATCACTAATAGCTCGCTAGTTCATCTGGAAATGCCAGCTCCTGAAAGAGCACCCCTGCCCTATAAAGTCATGCAGCATAACTGTATATAAACATACTTGGCCTAATTTACTATGCATGCAAAAGAAAACTTTGTCTAGGTTTCATTTTTTTTCACGTCTGCTTTGCTGGAACACACTAAAGTGAACCTTAGGTCTAGAAGTACAGCAGCACAATCCCATGGTTGCCCCAACATTACAAAACATGCAGAACATTCTTAGATTGTGCAGATTAATGATGGAACCCCACAAATTGTTCATTAAAAGCAACCTAAATTACTCTTGGGAAATTAAGGTTCTCAGGCTTCCTGCTTGACAGTAAAGAACCATTCATAAAACTATACTTCCTCCGTCTTCTTTTATTAAGAACCAGTTTTCCGAATGTTCACATTCCTAAAACACATTGGCAGAGCACAGTTAAGCCTAGTACACGAGATAAGATTAGATTATCGGACAAATGATAGTCCGTTCTTTTGTTTGCACGATAGTGTCCATATCGAAAGTGAATAGGTTACAAAAGTACGAAAAATCTCTCACGACAGAATAAAAATTCAGAAGTGATGCAATGTATTGTATTGCATTTTCGGACAAAAACTGTACTGTACTGATCAAATGAAAATTGTACAATCTGGTATCGTACCAGAAAAATGTTTGCGTTTGTCCCTTGAACCTGCAACAACGTTTGTAAAAATCCTTGTAAATGTACATAGATCACCCAGAAGGGAAAGTTTTTTTCTCAACAAAAGTGGAGTTACTCTTTGGCCCCTTTCACATGGGCTTATCGGTTTGCGGAGTCGGCTCTGCTCAGCAGGGATCGATCCATTGAGTCCTGCTGAGCAGGAGGTTGACAGATCCATCTCCGCTCACTGGGCAGAGACAGATCTGTCAAAGCCCCGCTCTGCTCTATGGAGATCGGATGAAAACTGATCCACCTATCCATTTTCATCTGATCCGCTCCAATCCTCCAGATGGATGGAAAATAAGGTCTCCATCCGTCTGGATTTCACGCACAGCATCGGATCAGTGAGCAGCGAATGCCAGCAAACACGTCCCCACTGACATCCGCCGCTCCATAGGGCTGCATGGAGTGTCCGTTCAGGTCCGCCTGAAAAACAGACAGGCGGACCTGAACAGAATGCCCCTGTGAAAGGGGCCTAAGTTAGGAGAATGGCATTTTCTTTGCTTGCAGAGTATATGAACTGTATCCTTTTTACCACTGCATATACAAAAATAAAAGTCGGTTCTGCTATATGAACAGAAAAAGGTCTATGAATCAATGCCTGACGACCTGGTAAAATAAATTCCCATTACACATTTACAAACAATTGTCATGCACTATCATGTCATCACTGCACTATGTCATACTCAGACACACTATAACTGTATAATGTGTGTTACTCAACACACTGCTGCTATTTACACAAATGTTGGTCAGTATTTCCATCCACATTAAGACTTTCCTTTCCTTTGATAACCATATTAGAACAGGGACCTGAAAGCAAACCCATTGGTTACAATTCTAAATCTAGAACAAAAAATTAAAAGCAGATACCTAGAGATGCCTGCTTTTTGAACCTAGGGGGTTGGGGACTGAAAGGAGTTGTTAAAGTCTCAAGGTTTTTCACCTTAATTTCATTCTATGATTTAAGGTGAAAAATCTCCTGTACTGCAGCAGCCCCCCAGAGCCCCCCTTTTACTTATCTGAACCCGATCATTCCAGCGTTGAGAACGAGCCCAGCAGCTCCAGCTGCTAACTTGGGTCCTCATTGGATAGACTGATAGCAGCAGGAGCCATTGACTCCCGCTGCTGTCAATCAAATCCAGTGATGTGGGAGCTGGGGGTTGGGGCTGAGTTCTGCTGTCTGTGTCAATGGACGCAGCTGCGGGACTCGGGAGAGCACCTGCACGGGTGCCCCCAGGGAAAAAGCTTCTTTAAGGGGGCACCCGGTGAAGAGGAGGAGCCAGGAGCGCCGCCAGGGGACCCCAGAAAAGGAGGATCGGGCCACTCTGCAAAACCCTTGCACAGAGAAGGTATGAATGACATGTTTGTTATTTAACCATTTAAGGACTGAGCCTCTGAGATTCGGTATTTACAAGTTAAAATGATTTTTTTTTTGCTAGAAAATTACTTAAAACCCCCAATATTATATATATTTTTTTCTAACACCCAAGAGAATAAAACAGCGGTCGTTGCAATACTTTATGTCACACCGTATTTGCGCAGCGGTTTTACAAGCACCTTTTTAATTAAGAAAAAAAAAAAAAATCACCTTTTTGAGTTAAAAAATAAGACAACAGTAAAGTTAGCCCAATTGTTTTCCATATTGTGAAAGATAATGTTACGCCGAGTAAATTAATACCAAACATGTCATGCTTCAAAATTACGCCCGCTCGTGGAATGGCGACAAACTTTGGCACTTAAAAATCTCCATCAGCGACGTTTAAAAATTTCTACAGGTTAGCAGTTTTGAGTTACAGAGGTCTATTGCTAAAATTCTTGCTCTCACGCTAACGATTGCAGCGATACCTCACATGTGCTTTGAACACAGTTTTCATAAGCGAGTGTGACTTGCATATGCATTGGCTTCTGTGCGCAGCAGAACTGTTTTTTTTTACACCGTCCTTTTAAAAAAAAAAAAACAAAACAACAAAACATTTGATCACTTTTATTCCTATTACAAGGAATGTAAACATTCTTTGTGATGGAAAAAAAAAAGCATGCCAGGACCTCTTAAATATGAGATCTGGGGGTCAAAAAAACTTCAGATCTCATATATATATACTTAAAAGCAAAAAGATGACGCTTGAAAAAAAAAAAAAAAAAGGTCTCCTTTAAGAGCTTTGGGCGGAAGTGACGATTGACATCGCTTCCGCCCTGCAATGCTATGGAGCCAAGTGGGGATCATCTTCCCCTCAGTCGGCATCCAGGCAGTAAGGAGAGAGGATCAGACCATCTCTGCTGCTACCGGCAGAGATGACTGGAGCGCGGCGGGAAAGGGGGGCCCTCTCCCGCCCAGATAAAAGTGATCTTGCGGCGAATCCCCCGCAGAGACCACTTTTATCCGAAAGAGGACCATCCACCGTTTACCGTTGTTATTAGTGATGCACCGAATGGAAATTTTGGTGCCAAAACCGATACCGAAAATGAAGGATGCACTAGGCCGAAAACCGAAACCGATACCGAAAATGACAGTTTTTAAAAAATAATTATATTTTTTATATATAGTTGTATTATATTCCACTTTTAATTAATATCATCAGTTTAAATTAATATGAATTTATTGTTGGCCATTATTGGCACTTTTAGTGCAAGAAAAGCGAAAAAAAATGCAGTCTGCAGTTTGTGACCATCCTTTGTATCATGTCTGCAGTCTCTTACTTATACTTTAACACATTGCTAATAGTATTGGCAAATTTTCCACTTGGTGCACCTCTAGCAGACATGATACAGGAGACCGTCAGACTGCACACATAGCACAAAAGACGGTCAGAGACCGGATAGGAGAGAGAGAGAGACAGACAGAGGAGAGAGAGAGACAGACAGAGGGAGAGAGAGACAGACAGAGGGAGAGAGAGACAGACAGAGGGAGAGAGAGACAGACAGAGGGAGAGAGAGACAGACAGAGGGAGAGAGAGACAGACAGAGGGAGAGAGAGACGA
>BLSH010462490.1:206520-225314 GCA_018402905.1 Glandirana rugosa | reverse complement strand
TGGGGGGGGGGGGGGGGGGGGGGGTCCATCTGGTTACTTGCATAGATAATCTTTATCTGCTGGTGCTGTCCACCTGCATATAGATATACAGTATGATTAAGATATGAAAGTCAGTTATTGTCACATTTACCTGATACTGATGCTTCTACGGCTACAAAAGTATTCAAATTTCGATAAAATAACCAAAATTCGATTTCTTTTGTTTTTCTTTTAAATAAAATAATCTACATTTAAACTGCATAAAAATACATTTCTAAGTGTGTATAACCTAAGCCAAAATTTCAAAAAGCACCTTTTTCACAGCAGCTAATCTATGACCTCATCATTAAAATCTGAAAATTCCTGGTAGCACTAGTGAGTTAGAAACTATGTGCATTCTGATATCTGCCCTCCGAGATATCACAGTATCAGACCTCACCACTAAGTATCCATGACAGTTATGGTTCCTGAGCTTCAGGTCTAATTAATCCCACCGCTAAAAACTTGGTGGCCAATGACTGACAAACACTGCAATGAAAACCTACAGTATTTACAATTCCTAACAATTTCTTTCCTGCTGTATTTTTATTTTCTTTACTAATTTTGACTAATTACGTTGACATAATTCTAATACATATACCACCATGTGAAAATGCTTTACACACAGCCCAAACATAACTGACCTCACAAATGAAATATCAGAAAATCCAAAAGAAATAATTCAGCTTTTACATGAACACAGCAAATTTTTAGCATCTGCTCGGTATGAAATATCACAGCAACACTCTGTTACACTGGAGTTCTTCTTTAACACTTCTATATAGGTCAAAAAGAGGATTTATGGCATATTCTGCATCATAATCATGCTATGCTGCGCATGCAGATAGTAATGTGTCATATACTGATCTATGCAAAACCTGCACAGATTCACAGTAATCAGTACAAGTATTTCTTTTGCTCGCAGTCATTAAATTAAAACCATCCATGAATTCCAACTGGAGAGGTATTAAAGGGAACCTGTCAGATGATTTCAGCTGTGTCAAGCAAGGCTCATATCTAGATGTGAGAATTGCAATCAACCAAATCGCAGCAACAGGAAGGCCCCAGAGATGTAAACTCATGCTGAGTATGACAAATGACATGTCTACATCAGAACTAACCCTGGTCCCTTACATTAGATGACCTCCAGCACTTGGTAGTATCCTCAAATGATATATGAAGTATAAATGAAGTAATGCCGATCTTTAATACCTTGGAATGCCAACAGAAGAACTGGTCATGTCCACCTCCAAGCAAACTGCTCAATAAGAATCTATTTACCAAGAATATAAACACAGTACCCTGCAAACTGATAGTATTAAAGTGCATCTAAACCCAGCAACAAACATATAAATACTGTATCTTACCATATATAATACACTGTATCCTAACTATCTTACTATATCTGGTAGCTTACCAGTTCATAATGGTTACTACATTTGTTTTTTTGGTTTTTCTTTTTGCAGGTAAAAAATATCTGCGGATTCTGAAAGAAAGCCAGTGTCTTAAAGAGGAGCTTCAGTCTACCCTCAAATAATTAAAAGCCAGTAGCTACAAATAATGTAGCTGCTGACTTTCAGTACAAGGACACTTACCTGTCCAGGGCATCCTGCGATGTCCTCACCCGAGCAGATTCTTCAATCAGCTTCGGAGTCCAAACACTGGCAACTTAAAAGCATTTGTTAACCCAAAAAAAAACAAAACAAACAGATCTTGTTCCCTTAAATTATGTTATACAGCACAGTGCTTGTGATGTGTAATTTCCCCCTATAACACTTGAAATACCCAGCTGATCCTGCCAGTTTCTGCCCTTCCCCCTTTACACTGACCACGGTATATCAGAGCTGCTGAGCCCTGACACTGTGGTCAGTGTACATGCCTCCATCAGCAGCAGCCGTGCTCTCCTCCTCCCTCCCCTCCCTGCCTGTCAGCTTGTGCCAGGGCCACCCCCCCCACCCCCTTCCTGCTGGTGTCATAATCAATTATTGTTTTTACCACCCCCTCTGTCATAGTAAGTGCTGTGCCCCACTGTATGTATTTTCTAAAAAAAAAGTCAGCCCCTAAATACATTATTCTATAGCGCCGGTCAGCGGTGACCAGTCATCTCTCTCCTCTTCTCAACGGACGTCGGGGGGGGGGGGGGGGGTTTCGGCTCCGTCCGCTTTCCTGTCAGCTTGAGAGAGAAGAGAGATGGCCAGACGCATGAGTGCCGATCGGCGCTATAAAATAAAGGTATTTAGCGGTGGATTTTTTAAAAAACGCATACAGTGGGACATAGCATTTATTATGACAGAGGGGATGGTGTCAACACCACCAAGTGGGTTAACAACCACTAAGGGAAACTGGCAGTAAAGCCTTCTGGCCTCACAGCTGGTTTCCAACTGCACATGTGCGAGCCACAGTGTACTTTTTGAATGGTCCCGCAGTCTTTTAGGACCTGTGATGTGTCCCAGAAGGCTGCGGGGGGAAAGAGGGGGAGACAAACTTCCGCTCAGACCGCTGCAGCGATTTGACCAGAAGTGGGAACTGGTACCTGTCAAAACCCAATGTGGCAATGGAGGAGGGAGGGGGATGCAAACAAGTGGAACTTCACTCTCTCAATTAGCATTATTTTTAATCCTCCTAATGCTAGAATTATTTACTTGTCTTTCAATGGGGACTGGTGAGCTGGGGGTCCCCAAAAATCCCTTTAATTTGCAGAGATATCCTCCCACTTCCGGTTTGGCTATGGGACAGGAGGTAAAGGGAAATCTCCGCAATGGGACAGAGGTGGCGGTAAAAAAAAAAAAAAAAAAAAAAAAAAAAAAAAAAAAAAATCTGACAGCGGTTATAACCCTCCCTTACTCTATCCAAAATGAAAAAAAAAAAATAAAAAAATGTGCCCATAGTTTTACTTTAAACTTCAAAGTAATCAGCTTTCCCAGCAATCATCTGTGAACTACAGAACAACTTCCTTCTATGTAATGGAGATGGAGAGGGGGAGAGGTTTGTAATCCAATTCAGGAGAGCAGCCTAGGGTGAAGAAAGGAAATGAGCCACATAATACATCTTTATTTATGGGATTATATGCGCTATAAATAAAAAAAAAAAATTGCAAACTGTGTCAACTTAGTCTAGGTGTTAATTTTGTAAATATAAAAGTGTTGCTAAGGTTCTGAAGAACAGTATACTGTAAAGAAAAAGATATGAAAATACATTTGGGCATATTAATAAATGAATGTGACATTCAGGTGAATCCATCTATAGTATTTAAAGTGCATGCACCAGGAAGTTGTGTCTGCATTGAATACGTAAGGTCACATTTACGGCTTTATAAATATACCCGTATCAGATATACAGCAAAGAATATCCTGCGTGGTTCTGAGCTAACAAAAGCCTGTCATGCAATTTCCAAACAACCAACATAAACATTGCAGCCTGACTACAAAGATAATTGTAGTGTGCTATTACGTGTGTTGCCAAACTGGAAAATGATCCTGTGACTCGGTGTCCAGCCAAGGTGAAGGACTGGTTCAATTTAGGAACTTTAAAGACATTCCAATAGAAATAATTAGGATATCAAAGAACTAATCCATAGAATCACACTACTATGGCTGTCAAATTAGGGTGTCTCAGCTGTCAGAGGAAAGACAAAGCTGATATAATGACAGGTATTTGCTAAGCTGACCAAATAAGTTACAGCAGAATATGCTGAATAAATTGGTTTGCTTGGTACTATGCAGGTTAGCAGGTAGTAGAGAAAGAAAATTTACAGATGTGATGGCACATCATTTGGCTCTGATCACATGCATTATGGGACAGCATTTAGGCTTCATGCACACAGAAAGTTTTTAAAAACGTTATAAAAAAAGTCAGTAGCTTTGTAGGGAGCTTTTCAGCGTTTTTTCATGTTTTTTTTTTTTTTTCAATGGTATCAAAAACGTTAAAAACCCTGATGAGCCGCGTTTTTGACGTTATTACAGCTGAAAAATGTCTCTCAGAACCCACTGGTCTTGGTTTTTTTTTACAGCCCAAAAACGCCTCAGCCAAAAACAGTTGATAACAGCCTATGTGTGCATGGATATAGGATACCATGATGGGGAGTTTATTGACTGTAGAAAAAACGTCTGAAGCCAAAAACAGCAGCTGTAAAAACGTCCAAACCATTCTGTTTTTGGCTTCAGACTTTTTTCTACAGTCAATCATGGTATCCTATGTCCATGCATGAGGCCTTAGGCCAGATTCATGTCCGTGTGTGTAATCATGCATATAGACCAGCCTTTCTCAACCTTTTTAACACCAAGGAACCCTTGAAATAGTTCTTCAGTCTCGGGAAACCCCTGCTAAAAATTAAAAATCTACAACTCATGATACATTAGTGTGATGGTCAATGGGAAGAATGCTCCTTACACTTGTGGTCATTGGGAAGAATTACCCTCTTACAGATAGCTAAAAAGATCAAGGAGATCATTGGGAATTTATCTGAGAGGTAGAAATTGACCATTGCTCAAGGAACCCCTAGCAACCTCTGGAGGAACCCTGGTTGAGAAACACTGATATAGACACATGTTGGTCAAGTGTATGGCACATGCGTTTTGGGATGGTTCCTTTCTAATAACCCCCCCCCAATGCACAACCACAGAGTAAACAATGCACCTAACCCTCCATGCGCACATCTGAAAAACACATGCGCCATGCTGGAGTTCCTTAGGAAAAAAGAGTCATGTACGTTTGGTGAATGGACACATGTTAAGAAACTTCAGGGAGTTAACAAGTCTATTTCTAGCACAATGGCTTAATGGTTAGCACTTCTGCCTTGCAGCACTCGGGTCCCTGGCTCAAATCCTGGTCACGATACTATGATTGGAGCTTGCATATTCTCCTTGCATGGGTTTCTCCGACATGCTAAAGACTTGGGAGTTTGTAGGCTAACTGGTTCCTGCCCAAATTGACCCCAAGGCTAGGTTAACACTGGGGTGCAGAGGAGCTCACAGCAGGGGTCCAGTAAGTCTCTGTTCACCATTTCAGATCCAATTTCGGTCCAAATATTTGGCTGAATTTGAACCTTAAACCGAGCCAAAGACGTACAGGGCTCCTCCTCCTGTGCAATTCGCTCCGGAGCTGTGTGAACCGGCTCCATTGAGAGCCGGTCACAGTCTCTTGACATGCAAATTGGATGCGGGGAAACCCGTATCCAATTCGCAATAGTGTCAACCCAGCCTAAAGTGTGCATGCATGCGAGATAGGAACCTTAGATTATTAACTCATTAAGGGCAGGGACTGGTGTGAATTGTAAAGTCCTGCAAAAATTGCTGGTGCCATATAAAAACCTAAAAAGCAAAAAAAAAAAAAAAATCTCTATGCATCAAGAAACTTGAATGGGCCCCAAAGCAAAAACTGTAGAGAGAAATAGAGGTAACCGATTTCCATCTTCGGACAACGGACATGCCAGCATTGTAGCTTACACCATCATCTTTCTATGGCATATTGGTGAAATGCATTTGTGATAATTTTAATAATACACATGTTTAATAATTTATCTGACACTTTTGTCTTTGCAAAATTTGTTGTCGTGTTGACAAATAAATATTTTTGATATATATGTGGTTGGTATATCTAATTAAAAGTCCCATTTCAAGGGGATAATCTTTACACAGTTTTTGACTTGCGACCATTAACTGGACGATAAATGAACGAACTGTACAAATGGCATATTTCCAAACGATTTTTCGTCTAGTGTATGGCCACCATTAAAGTTCAACAATGGTAACCTAAATTTCTTCTCGGTGCACAAACCTGCCTTGATGAAATTAACTTAATTTCAAAAGCCACCCTTCACATCAGAGCGCCCCACACCTAATCACCTAGTTTTGATATCACATCAAAATCACCCTATGACAAAGCCCCTCCAAATCACACAGTTTCTTCTTTTCATCAGAGCCCTACCTTTTAGCACTGGCAAAAAGTAAAAGGAAAATAGACATTCACTCCTGCGTGTCGCCTGCTATGGATCAGTGTAATGGGATTCCATGGCAGGAGCGAATGATGCTATGCGTACTGCCAGCCCACCAGCATCATGGCAACTCACAACACTGATCGAGGGCAAACTGGGACCCGTGGTACCTGAGTTAAGAAACACTGTGCTAGTCTATGGGCAGGCGGATATAAACAGACATGGGTGAGTTTACATCTGACTACCTCCGAGCCCATATAGGTCAGAAAGAAAAAAAAAATGGGAAATGTTTGCGTACATTTCTGTTCAGACCTAAACATGATAGATGAGATAAAAGCATGTCCATAGACCTAACATGGGAACATGAGTCAGTTGAGCACTGGCAGGAAAAACTGAACGGACACAGATGTCACAAAAATAACATTTACACAATTCAGCAGGGGATTTGTTCAGAACCCAAAAAAGCCTTTATCAGCAAAAAAAAAACAAAAAAAAAAAAAAACACTCCTTTAAAAATCTGAATTAAAAACAAAGGTTTTAGTCACATACATTTACAAGTATATGTGGAATACAACTGCCTTGGCAGTATTTGAAGTCTAATCTGTGAAGCGTGGTGCCCAACTAAAACCTGTCATAGATGGATTGAATTTCAGTAAATCACTGCTGAATCAATCAAAACTTGAGTTGTGGGTCGCCCTGACAGAACCACCTGGCTTGACAAAAGTAAGGTTTTTCAATTGCCTATTATCGAAGGGGCGGGTGGAAATTTGTCAGCCAAACAGTGACTGCATCTAATCAGATGCAGTGTGTGGGTATTCTGACAACTGTGAGAATGGCTGCCAGAATACAATAGCTTAGATGGAGAAAACTGTAAGGTTGGGTTCACACTAGTCCGAGAATCGGACCGACATTAGGAGCAAAAGTCGCATAACGTCACAAAAACAATGATTCCCTATGAGAGCTGTCTTAAGGGTCGGACCAACTTTGAAAAAGGTTCCTGTACTACTTTTGTCCGACTTGATCCCACTTCATTCAGCCCGTTGAAAAACATTGAAGTCGGATCATTGTCTTGACTGATCCGACTTTGGCATGCTCTGAAAATCTTGAAGGGGAACTTCACGCCAAATAAAAAAAAAAAAAAAAAAAAAACTGCATGGGGTTCCCAGGCCCTTCGGTCTGGTATGGCTTTTAAGGGGAACCCCAACGCCGAAAAAAACGGCTTAGGGTCCCCCCCAAAATCCATACCAGAAAGAACCCCACACAGGAAAAACTGCGTAGGGTCCCCTCAAGATCCATACCAGACCCTTATCCGAGCACGCAGCCCGGCAGGCCAGGAAAAGGGGTGGGGACGAGTGAGCGCCCCCCCTCCTCCTGGACCATACCAGGCCTCAACATGGGGAGTATGGGTGCTTTGGGATGGGGGGGGCTGTGCGCCCCCCACCCTTGTCCTCATCAACATGGAGACAAGGTGCTTCGGTGTGGGGGGCGCAAAGCCCTCCTGCCCCAAAGCACCCATACTACCCATGTTGAGGGCATGCAGCCTGGTATGGTCCAGGGAAGGCAGGGGCGCTCGCTTGTCCCCGCCCCTTTCCTTTCCTGCCAGGCTGCGTGCTCGGATAAGGGTCTGGTATGGATAGAATTCCCCTTTAAGATCCCGAGAGCACAAGGTGCCTGGTATTGTCGGGATAAAAGTCGGATCCTGTTCACAGAAGTCAGACCGATTTAGGTCCGATTGTAGGACACAAGTCGCAAAGCAAAGTAGGATGAAAAGTCTGACCGTTTTCATGTCGTATAGTGTAAACCTAGCCTTAAATTAAAATCCAAGTGCACATGGCTAGCCCAACAGAGCTCCTATATATACACACGCACACGGCTATGCCTGGAGGTAGCCATTTCCTCCACAAACATGCAAAGACACATCGGAAGCCCAACAGCAAAAAAAACTCACAGCCTTTTGATCTTTATGCTTCCAAATGATTTACTTGCAATCCCATAACTGTTCTCTAATGACATCATTATATTAAGTACACTTTTCATGTAATTCTATCACACCCTTGTAAGCTATTTAGGACATGATTAGCATTCTTATTGTTTACCATATCCCAATAGGTTATAACACTCCATAGGTGGCATAAATACATTTCTGGTGCATCTGTACTTCTTACTACCGTCTAAAGCTCACCACACACATTACAATCTAATCTAATATCCCTTTTAGCCCCACTGCACACTTCTGTAGCACAAGACATTGAGCACTTTTCAAGGTAGGAAAGCAGAAACCAAAAATATAAGGAAGAATATAAATTGGCCAAAACCAATGAAAAAAAATGTTTTTTTTGTTTTTTTGGATTTGTATTTTAGCAAAAAGAAAAACTTTTTTTTTTGCAAAATTGTCACTCTCTTTTTATTTATAGCGCCGATCAGAAATGACGCAGAGGGGATCAAATACCACCAAAAGAAAGCTCTATTTGTGGGGAAAAATGACGCAAATTTTGTTCGGGTACAACGTCGCACGACCGTGCAATTGTCAGTTAAAAGAGACACAGTGCCGAATAACAAAAAGTGCTCTGGTCCTAAAGTGTGAAATCCTTCCGGGGCTGAAGTGGTTAATAAAATGCTTTTGGAGTAAAAATCTATCTAAAAATAGTTTTCCATTCAAGATACATTAATAGTGTAGTTTATTCAGCATGAAATGGAGCTGTATATTCTGCAATATCTACATTTTTGGAAAACTCATTCAATGAATGAAGCTCTGCAAGCTGAGATAACGTGCTGCATTGATGCATTGACACAATTTCACAGTAACCATGAGATAAAACAATGTTCAGAAATATTCCTTTAGCCCAGTGTTTTGTAAATCTATGTACACTACAAACTGTATGATTGTATCGGTTCTGATATCACCATTTTACTAACCTGACAGCTTATTATCCTAAATAGAATCTTTAATATTTGTAAACAAAATGAAGGTTTCCTAACTACCAGCCAGCAAGAATGAGTCCTTACATTTAAAGAGCTCCTGTCATTTCAGATCCATCATGGCAGCGCATGTTAGCGGGCATCCACTATTCTGCTGCCACCTCGCCCCTCACCTTGTTGTGTCACTGCCGCATCACCAGCCATCCTATTAAAGTCAATGGGACTGTCGGTGAGTCAACAGCGGGTCAGAGGAGGAGCCGCTGCGGGACAGAGAGGACAGTTGCTCTTTAAAAATTATGATTTACATTGAGTTGAGTTAAATCAAGCCTTTTTACTAGTGATTTAAAGCAGAGTTCTGCACAAATTTATTTATTTTTTTTTTTTTCGCTGGCATCCACGTAGTTAGTATTCATTACACAAATAAAGTATTGATAGCTTTAAATCCGGGTAGTCTTCCTATTTATTTTGTACTTACATTGCAGATTTTTTCTTTACTGGGAGTTCCCATCTTCGCTGTGGGCATGTGAAGCCCACTTGCACCCTCCTCGAGTCTCTTCCTGGATAATGTGCATGCTGGGTAACCAGCGTGCACCTCTCGATCTTGAGTGTATGTCTCGTTGCCATAACAATGGGCAGCTACGGAGTTGTTATGGCAAAATCGATAACACGTCTCCCCCACAAAATTGCATCATTTCCTGTCTGGAAATAATGCGATTTTACAGCTCAGGGATGCCCACTGACTCATGGGAAATGATGACGCACATCTCCCATGAGCCCAGGTGAGGCAGGAAGTGATGCAGAGTGCCACGGATCAGGAAGTGGAAGATTACAGGGACCACATAACTTAGGGTGAGTATACATTTTTTTTTTCCAAAAGGGGATTCATCATGCATAGAGGATTTGAAATATATAAAGATGTATTTGTGGGTGGAACTTCACTTTAAATCATGATTAAATCGACTTGATTTAAATCAAATCCACCCTGTTTTAAAGTCTGCGTTGTGTCGCATGGCAGAATCGCATTAAAGAATAATAGAACACAAACGTCGTCATGTTTTTTGCGGTGATTTAGGATCAAAGGAAGAAGAAATAAAAAAATAAAAGTTTACTGCATTCAGATCCATAACACAGAATGCAAAAATCTCCATCTGTGGCATGTGTATACATGAACACCATTGCAAAAAATCAATCTTACGCTTAAAAAAAAAAAAAAAAAAAAAAGGAATAGAAAAACGCAGGAACTTTAGTGGAACTTTACCCATAACAATTGGATAAAACATAATGTTCTTTAGCAAGGAACATACATTCCACATTAATAATTATGCTACCAAAATTAGTGTGTGCTGTAAATTGCCTTCAGCGTTGCTCTGGTCTCTTCTTGCCATTTTGCTGAAAGCAAAACTAAACCTATCAATGTAACGGTTTCAATCAACAGTTACAGGTTTGCTTGTGTCCTCAACCAAAACTGTCAAACCATCAAATAAGTGGTGTCATAATTGATCACATTTGCAGCACCATGGCAGTTGTAGATAAAACTGAAGCAGCTTCCTTGCCTGTAAAGGATAGGAGGGTTTAATTCCGCGTTAAGGCCCCTCTCACACTGGGGCGGTGGAGCGTTAGCGGTAAATCCCCACTAGTCACAGCGGGGATTTACCGATGTTAGAGCGGCGCTACGGCCTTGGGCGGCGCTTTTAACCCCCCACAAGATGTTAAAACACGGTTAAAAGTGCCCGCTCGCCGTGCTTCCGAGGTGGTGTGCAGCCGCTTTGGAAGCGCTGCCCATTGTTTTCAATGGGCAGGGGCGGTGGAGGAGTGGTATAAGTTGCTGCTTGCAGGACTTTTTGTAACATCCTGCAAGCACACCGCCCCAGTGTGAATGCATTCCTGCTTTCACATTGGGGTGGATGGGGAGTGACATTTGAGGCGCTTTACAGGCGATATTTTTAGCTAAATAGCGCCTGTAAAGCGCCTCAGTGTGAAATGGGTCTAAGGCTGTCAGCAGATCAGCCTCTACAAACTGAGCAGTGCCTACAAATAGAAAGCAACTAACCACTAACCACTTTAATGGCCAGTATAATATTTACGGTTATGTAAATGTAGCCTTACATTTAAAGTGAAACTAAAACCTCCTATTGTTTTCAAACAAGAAAGCTGCTATCTTAGCCGCGGATTGATCTGCAACTGCCATGGTGCTGCACATGTGATCAGTTATGACACCAGCCATTTGATGGTTTGACATATTGGTTGATAACACAAGCAAATGTGACAGTTATTATTCACGGCATGCCGTGAATCTAACTGTTTTTTTAAACTGTTTAAGTGGTTGTAAACCCTTACAGCCAGTGATCCGACTTGCGGGCCGACTCAGCGCGGCCCCACCCAGCGCAACTTCAGCGTGGCTTGCAAAGGACTCCTGTAATAAAAGTCAATGCAAGTCACATGAAGTCACTCCAAAAGTAGTACAGGAACCTTTTTTCTAAGTCGGAGCGACTTCAGTCACTCCTATTAGAATGGTTCCATTGCAATGCATGGAGGCGACTTGTCAGGCGACTCAAGTTGCCTGACAAGTTGCGGCAGAGTAAACCGACTCTCACATATACCCAGTAAATGCACTGTCCTTAGGTGATACACAGAGATGAAACAAATAGTCCTACATAAGTTGTACCAATTTATCTGCAGTCTTCTCTTCTCTACAGTTGTTCAAAGTGCTGAATTTATAAGTGTATCTGAGAGTTCAGAAGAAAGGGAGCGGAGAACTGAAGTTACACTCTGCAGAGCTCAGTGAAGAGAGGTCTGCGAGCTGATTGGAGGGAAAAGATTCCCCACCCCCCTTCATACAGCTCACAGAACAGAGCTGATGCTGTCAATCAGCTAGAGGTCCCTCCCCGGTCACCATTTTTCTCTTGGTGTCACGAAAAATTGTCAGAAGTGACTGGATTGAGACAAGTACACAATATAGAAGGATATGCTTTGTTCATATTTCATGTCTGAGGTTTACAACCACTTTAAATGAATGGTCCTAGTGCACTAATTTACGTACATGCGCATGTATAGGCATGTTTTATGCGCATATATTGCAACACTGGCAACTAGAAAAGGATGAAGAATTTTAGGCATATATATGCATATGTTTATGTGCCCCTATGGAACATTTTACTCAGGATCTTGATGTCAACAAGATCTTGAGTACAAACCTCAATAAATGATTACGTCCCTGTGCAAAAGGCCTAGCTGACCACACACACCATACAACTCAATTGAATATTCTCCAGTAAATCGGCCAAAACAACCCAAAGTAAAGGCATGTCTGAATGGAAAGAGACTGATTTAAAACGGAACTACGGGTAAGGTCCCCCCCCCCCCCCACGCAGTGAGGTTGTGCCCTCACTGCACGGGTTAACCACTCGTTTTGTTCTAGGGAAGAGAACAGAGAACAGCAGAGATGTATACTGTGGAAGTAAACCCTCCTATTGTTTTCAGCCAAGGAAGCCGGCATCTTGGCCACCGTTAAGGCCCTGTAAACACTGCCACAATTTGACATGTCAAATCGCAGCCTATTGCCGACAATGGCACTGCCCCAATAAGTGCGACTTTGCAGCACCACACAGATTTCCATAAGTAGTTCCTGCACTACTTTTGGCAACTTCAATAGACATCTGTGCATGAAGCCGCACAGATGCCTTTCAAATCGCCCCCCCGAACTTGCACTGAAATGCGGGTTTGAAATCGTGCGCGTTCTGTGTGAACGAGGGCTTAATCTTCAGCTGCCATGATGCTGCACATGTGATCAGTTATGACACCAGCCACTGAATGGTTTAACAGTTTGGTTGAGAGAACAACCAAATTTGACAGTTACATGTAACTGTTTTATTTAAACTGTTAAATCAACGGATTTACTTACGCTTTGAAGTAAACTTTAGTCAGAAAATTAAGTCCTGCTAGGACCCTTGAAGCTGGCCCCTTTTGCAGATATAGCTATGTAATACATTAAAAATAAGTTCCTATGCTGTTTATAATCCAGTAATATATTGTCTCTCCCTGCTCTGCACATGCTCAGTTGCTCTCTATTTTAGGCACTGCCGAGTTTGTAGAGGCTGATCTGCTGACAGCCTTGAAGCGGAATTAAACCTTCCTATCCTTTACAGGCAAGGAAGCTGCTTCAGTTTGATCCACAACTGCCATGGTGCTGCACATGTGATCAGTTATGACACCAGCTATTTCATGGTTTGACAGTTTGGTTGAGGACACAAGCAAATGAAACATAATCAATAGCACCTAAATGAAACATATAAGCATGTACACATAATAAGCAGCGCTAATGAATCTTTAAAAAAGTCCAATATGACTTCTTGGTGATTAATATATGGGGTCAGGATCCTGCTCCAATAATAGCCGCCACCACACCACGTGAGATAAATTCGGAGGGGGCAGACCCCCCCTAAGTGGATAAACTCACCAGAGGTTAGACATCTCTCCTCCAGACTGGAAAGGCTGAAATCAGAAAAAAAAACGAACGATCCCAGCCTTTCCAGCTGTGTTTACGGGCATTGTTTACATCCGGAGACCTGGACGTGACATTATGACATGCGCCCGGGCCTCTGAGAGCCATAGAGATGACCGGGGACCATCTGTCCCTTGGAAATCTATGGTACTAACTTCCGGAGGCAGTCGATTCCTTCTCCAGTTCACCGATCGCTCAGGTGAGTTGGTAGAACCACCAGAGGATGACAGGGGGGAGACGTTCCCTCCAAGAACGATCAAGCGGCTGAACTGCCGCTATGATCGTTCATACGGTGACGGGAATCGCCTGCTGAGAAAAACTATATCTCAATGATGCCTGCAGGTGCTGGCATTGAGATATAACCACTGAAAGCCCATGACGGCATGCGGATGTGAAGTGGTTAAAGCGGTAGTAAACCCATCCATTTAACAGTTTAAAAACCAGTTCCATTTCCGGCATGTGCCGGAAATGTAACGCTCCTATTGGTTGTGCTCTAAACCAAACTGTCAAACCATCCAATGGCTGGTGTCATAGCTGATCACATGTGCAGCATCATGGCAATTGAAGATTAAACAGAGGCAAAGATGGCAGCTTTCTTGGCTGAAAATGATAGGAGGGTTTAAGCCCCGTACACGTGATCAGAAAATTGTATGAAAAATACCGCTTTCGAAGGGCTCTTATGATAATCTGATTGTTAGTACAACGACAGTTCATCTGATATCCTATCGGACGCACGCAAAAAACATTTTGCGTGATGCCAGATCGTACGATTTTCTTTTAACCAGTACAATTGTCGTTGAAGAATACGATACAAATACACTACAACACATCACATCTGATTTTTTATTCTGTCGTACGAGAATTTTCAGGACTTTAGTAAACTCTTCAGGTTCGATCAATCGCCCGATAATCTCATAGTGTGTAGCAGGCATTACAATCGTCTATTCAGATGAGCACAAAGAATGAAGCACAATATAGAGACCTTGTCCTTCCAGCCCAGGCACTGTCCTCTCCCATAGTAGAGGATGAGCAGGGAACAATGTAAACAATCTCCCCATTCATTCATTCATCCAGCAGAGGATAAAGTTGAACAATTGTTCCTCTGATGCTCCCACTGACTGACAGATGATGACAGCACTCCCCCCTTCCCCAAGTGACAGCTACTCACTTCTTCCGTGCCTTCTCCTTCTTTCCCTTCGGCCTCCTCTTCCGGGCCTGCATTGCCAGCACTGGAGAGGGAACAGAGACACGGTAAGGAGGGAGAGAGATGTAAACGGTAACAATGGCGGCGGGTGGGTATCCGGAGAGAGGAGGAGGGATGATGGGGAGGAGGAGGTGGGGGCAGGGTGAAGGATGGAGGGAACGAGGTACCGCCGCTTCTTACCCTTCCCCGAGCTCATGTCTTCCGAGCTCCGCGCACTGCTGCCGCCGGTGCCGGCCGGGCCGTTGTCCACGCACGCGCAGCCCTCAGCTTCCATGGGCTGTGTGAGATCGCGCCGCACAACGCGCTGCCTTCTATACACTGCGTCACCCGCTCCCTCCTCTGACTCCTCTCCTAGGCAACGGCGGCGGCCTCCTCCTCTTCTCGCAGCATGATAGATGGCGCTCTTTCCTCGCTTTGTGGCTCGCTGGTGTTTGGGAGGACTGGAAGTCAGGTGGTGGCGGCGGCTGAGCAGACAGCGCTCCCACGTGTTGAGCGGAGACGGACGCTGGCTGGCCTGTGGTGTCGCGTTCTTATCAGGTACCTGGGCCGCCTTTCCCGCACTCCGGGGTCACTGAGCCGCCACTGGAGACAGGTCAGTCATGGAGGAGAATAGGAATGGCGCTTCCTGTATGCTGTGTTCATGGCTTGTGGACATTTCTACCAGAGTGGTCTGCACCCCGGACACTCCTGTGAGGGTCCTGTACCCGGAAATACATGGCAGTTTCCCTATATTGGATGTCATGGCTGCATTAGCTTTCTTTTCAGGCTTTTATCCCTTTATATTCAACTGGTGATCGGCCAGTAATACACCTCCGGTGTTAGGATGGCTACATTCACTCCTCCACTGTCTCTATGGAGGAGCAAGGTAGCCAGCCTAAGATAGCAGCATTGTCAGTGGAGAGGGGGGTGTTGGAAGGACTATTAGTAAGGAAGAGCTCAGACGTGTTCGTCAGGAAGTGAACGCTGCGCCAATCACAGGCAGTGAGACATTTCCCGATGTGCGGCTGCAGCGATCGGAGAATGTCTCACTGCCTGTGACTGGCGCAGTGCAGGGTTCAGTTCCCGGCAGGCACTTGCGAACACGCCCAAGCCCATCCTTAAAGTGGATGTAAACCCGAAAAAAAAAAAAAAATAATAATAATTCTGCCTGCTAGAGTATAGCATGTTATGTCATCTGTGCCCAGTCTTGCCACAAAGAGTTAATCCAACTGTGAGTAATGAGCTTCTCTTTTTTCAGGAAGAGAAAATCCGACTAACAGGGAAATACACAGTCGATCCGCCCCTTGCTCTGTGAGTGACAAGCAATTTGCTTATCTCCTTCACACAGCAGAGAAAGTTTTACACTCCCCCTCACTCCCTCCTCAATGTCTCAGTATAGAGGTGGGTGGGGAGGCTTGTGACATCACAACTCCACCCACCAAACTCCAGCAAACATAGACCCCCTCTGATTTCAGTTTTACAGAGCTGCTAGTGGTTACAGGAAGGACATTTGAAAGGTAGGGATAGATGCAGGAGGCTTGCATACATGAATACTGTGTCATTAGTTTATACTGGGTGGGTGGTGGGTTTACATCCACTTTAACTATCAGCTCTCATGTACACTGCTGCTGGTAAATCGATGTTCAGGCTACATCTACACAGTACGTTTTTCAACCTCCCCTAAACGACTCAACTTGACAGTTAAAAACCGACATTTAGCCCTGGTTCACACTGGTGCGATGTGGTAAGCAGTGCGATTCCAGAGCCGGTTCCCACATCGCACCTCTCCCGCAGGTAGTTAACACTGCCTTTTGGGAGCCGCTGTGGGTGTCATTAACCACTTCAGCCCTGGAAGGATTTCACACTTTAGGACCAGAGCACTTTTTGCGATTCGGCACTGAATCCCTTTAACTAACCATTGCGCGGTCGTGCAACGTTGTACCCAAATTAAATTTGCGTCCTTTTTTTCCCCACAAATAGAGCTTTCTTCTGGTGGTATTTGATCACCTCTGCGTCATTTCTGATCGCCGCTATAAACAAAAGAAGAGTGACAATTTTGCAAAAAAACTATTTTTCTTTTTCCTAAAATACAAATCCAAGCAAAAATCTAAAAAAAATTTTTTTACATTGGTTTTTGCCAATTTATATTATTCCTCATATTTTTGGTTAAAAAATATCGCAATTGGCATTTGATTGGTTTGCGCAAAAGTTGCCATGTTTATGGATGATGAGAATTCATTTCTGGGGGTTTTATTTTTTACTGGTGGCGATCTGCAATTTTTAGCGGTACTGTGATATTGCAGCGGACATGTCGGACCATTTTGACACTTTTTTTTTTGGGACCATTGGCATTTATACAGCGATCAATGCTATAAAAATGCACTGATTACTGTGTAGATGCAATTGGCAGTGAAGGGGTTAACATGAAGGGGGCGCTCTAAGAGTTATCTGTGTTCCCTTAGTGTGTTCTAACTGTATGGGGGCTGGGCTGGCAGGTGTAGGGGAGTGATCACGGCTTCCATATACAGGAGGCCTGTGATCACAGCCTTTCCCCCTCTGTCAGAATGGAGATCTGTGTTTACATGCACAGACCTCCATTCTGTCGCTCCGGGGGGGATCGCGGGTAGCTGGCGGCGATCGAGTCCACCCTACCCGCTCCCTGGCCCCCCCGGAACACAGTGGGCGCTTGCTCACAATACTAGTTATCGCAGCCGCCATCAGGTGACGACGGGTTTCAAAAACGAGCCACTCTGCCACTGTCACGCTGCGGCAGGCGGTCGGCAAGTGGTTAAGAGGTCGCTTCCACCCTGCAGTGCTATGGAGCTGAGTGGGGGGCATCTTCGGCTCACAGGCATTGCGGTAACAGGATCGGATAGTCTCCGCTGCTACCGGCAGGTCCCGCCCCCGATTTAAAAGTGATCTCGCGATGAATCCGCCGGAGAGACCACGTTTATCTGAAAGAGGACCACCCGCCGTTTAAGAAGATACTGGGGTTATGGTAGCTATCTGCTACCATAGCAACGGTATTCAACGGCAAAGCACTGCTGTATAATGACGGCGGGCAGTCCGGAAGTGGTTAAGGTTGGGTTCACACTGGTACGATGCAGAAAACCCTGTTAATCCTGTCTTCATACCGTTGCGGGTGTCAATGTAAAGTCAATGACACCCCCAGATCTGTTCGCAGTGCGAACTGTGAAATGGTGCAGGAATTGGAACACATGGGTGTTCCAATTCCAGTGCGGACCAAAAAAAGTGTACTGTACCGTTACAAGCAGTATGGTTGAATTAGCATCGCACAGACATTGCATGTGATCTGTACAGCAATGCGGTAGAGCTTCACGATTAATCGTTAAAAATTGCAATCTTGATTCAACCCCCCCATGATCATAATCCAGCATTTCCACGATTCATGTAACAAGTGCAAAGTTATTCTCTGCTCACAGCTGACCAAAAAAAAAAAGGCAGCTGGCAAAGTTTATCACAACATTGCTCAGCGCTGAGAGATAAAGAAACCTTGTATAATTTTTTTCCTTTTGGGATAAAGCTTTTATATCGATGTAAAAAAACTGACCAGTGTAAAGCACCCCTGGCAGAGTTAAATGATTTGTCTCAATCCTTTAAACTGACAGCTTGGTCTGTTAAAGGAAGTTTGAAAGCATCAGAGTAGCTGGATCATGGGATAATAATCTAAGTTACAGGGGGGACTCAGAAAAACAAAGATTGCTATGTTAAAGAGCAAGTAAACCCTGATGGGTTTTACTTCCTTTTTAGTTCCCATATATCTGCCTGGATGTCCCACCACTTTCTTAACCACTTGAATACAGGACGTTTATACCCCCTTCCTGCCCAGACCAATTTTCAGCTTTCAGCGCTCTCACACTTTGAATCTCAAATACTCTCTCATGCTACACTGCATGAGACTACGAAAGTTTGAAGGAAATTGTCTGGTTCGACAGTCAAATTTCCTAACTCTGTTTAGTAAATTGAGACGGTCCCCACGAAATGTGACCAGTCAAAAAAATGTAGCTATATTTTCGAAATAGGGTTTTCCTTTTTTTAATATGTTCCAAAGAAATAGAGAGTCGCGACTCGTTACAACACTATTTGAAACGGTCGACGGAAAAAAAAAAACCAGTCGACACTCGTCTCTTATTGAAACGTGAACAATGTACTTAGCACCTTTACGACCTAATACTAGTACCCCCCCAACTTAGTTCTAACGTTAAAAATTGCTAATTAGC
>BLSH010462490.1:157475-183729 GCA_018402905.1 Glandirana rugosa | reverse complement strand
TTTGCCCCCCCCCCCCCCCCCCGCAGTGAAAGAATGGAGTTCTGTGTAAGTAAACACGGATCTCCATTCTGTTAGAGGGGTAAGGGCTGTGATCACAGGCTTCCTGTATATGGAAGCCGTGATCACTCCCTTCCCCCAGCCAGGCCAGCCCACATACAGTTAGAACATTCCCAGGGAACACAGTTAACCCTTAGAGCACCCCCTCCAGGTTAACCCTTTCACTGCCAATGGCATTTACACAGTAATCAGTGCACTTTTATAGCACCGATCGCTGTATAAATGCCAATGGTCCCAAAAAAGTGTCAAAATGGTCCGACATGTCCGCTGCAATATCGCAGTACCGCTAAAAATCGCAGATCGCCGCCATTACTAGTAAAACAATTTAAAAAAATAAAAAACCTCAGAAATTTAATTCTCATCGTCCGTGAACGCGGCAACTGTTGCGCAAACCAATCAAACGCCGATTCAGTTTTTTTTTTTATACCAAAAATATGAGGAAGAATATAAATCGGCCAAAACTGATGGAAAAAAATGTTATATATAATTTGGATTTGTATTTTAGCAAAAAGAAAAAGAAATTTGGGTTTTATAGCGGCGATCAGAAATGACGCAGAGGTGATCAAATACCACCAAAAACTTTTTCACGTGTGTGTTTACATTACTATGTGTATCGGGGGGGGGGGGCGCAAAAATTGTTTTGGGGGGGATTTTTTTGATTGGGTTTAACTTTTGATTTTATTACAATTGAATTTGTTTTTGCTATTTAATTGTAATCAGTTGGGCAGCTGTGCAGCTGCCAGGTTGCTTTAACCACTTCAGCCCCGGAAGGATTTCACACTTTAGGACCAGAGCCCTTTTTGCGATTCGGCGCTGCGTCGCTTTAACTGACAATTGCGCGGTCGTGCGACGTTATACCCAAACGAAATTTGCGTCCTTTTTTTCCCACAAATAGAGCTTTCTTTTGGTGGTATTTGATCATCGCTGCGTCTTTTCTGATCGCCGCTATAAACAAAAGAAGAGCGACAATTTTGCAAAAAAAAACAAAATTTCTTACTTTTTGCTAAAATACAAATCCAAAAAAAAATATAAAAAAACATTTTTTTCCATCGGTTTTGGCCGATTTATATTCTTCCTCATATTTGTGATAAAAAAAAATCGCAATCGGCATTTATTGATTGTTTTGCGCAAAAGTGGTCGCGTTTACGGATGACGAGAATTCATTTTTGGGGTTTTTATTTTTTTTTTTATTTTTTACTAGTAATGGCGGCGATCTGCGATATAAAAATGCACCGATTACTGTGTAAATGCCATTGGCAGTGAAGGGGTTAACCTGCAGGGGGCGCTCTAAGGGTTAACTGTGTGTGGGCTGCCCTGACTGGGGAAGGGAAGTGATAACAGCTTCCATGTAGAGGAAGGCTGTGATCACAGCCCTTCCCCCTCTCACAGAACAGAGGTCCATGTTTACTTACACGGACCTCCGTTCTTTCAGTGCGGGGGGGCCATCGCGGGTAGCCGGCGGAGATCGAGTCGGCGGCGCGCGCGCGCTCACAGTGCGCGATCTCGCAGCCGCCGTCGCATGGCGGCGGTTTGCGATATCGAACCACTTTGTCACCGTCAACCTGCGGTTGGCGGTCGGCAAGTGGTTAATCTGACAGCCAGAAATTGTCTGATATACACACAGGCTTGGCGGCTTTAGTGTGTAAAACTCCCCCTTTTTCAGGTCCGTACAACATATAGACCTGGCGTCGAAACAGTTAACTGTCCGTCTGTTAATTGCATTTGAGAAATGTCTTAAAGGGAGACCTAAACATTGCAACTGAACTTTAAAGCGGAGTTCCACTCAAAAGTGGAACTTCCGCTGGTTGGATCCCCCCCCCAGTATCACATTTGGCACCTTTCGGGGGGCGGGGGAAGAGAACACCTGTCTTCAGACAGGTGTCCTTTTTTCCACACATTAGGGAGCTTTGGGCTGTGGCTGCTAACGTCAGATGCCCGGCTCCCTCCTTGCTCTGCTACTGGCCCCGGGCCAATAGCAGAGCGCAGCGGAGCCTCGCGCATGCGCAGTAGGGTGCGTGAAGCTGTAATGCTACACTGCCGGGTTCCCTTACCCGCAATGGATGCGGCTGCACCCGACCCCCCCCCCCAATCTGAAGATCGGCAGCGGGTGCTGACATCGCTGGACTCCAGGACAGGTAAGTGTCCTATTATTAAAAGTCAGCAGCTACAGTATGTGTAGCTGCTGACTTTTAATTTTTTTAGTTTTAGGCGAACCTCCGCTTTTAAGCCATTTTTGTCCCACCTGTGACTTTGTAACCTTTACTGATCCAAACACTGCAGCAATACTTACTATTTACAAATGTCTCTGAGTATTGATAGCCCCTTGCTTGCAGAACAGATCTATGTACAGGAAGTAATAGCCTGTATGTGTCTCTGGCTGTGTTTTACTAAATAAAAGCCTACTCGTACCCAATGGAATAATTTAGGTGGCGATGCAGCAGATCTGGTGGGATGATCAACTTAAGTCGAACATTGAACTGTTTGTTGCAAAAAGGTATAAGGTAAAGTTATAATTCACCAAATCCAGTGCATCGTGTACAGCAAAGGTTCAATAAACAGTTGTATAAACTGATGAAAACCATGTAAAAATGTTTCCAGGATTCAACATAGTATCATATCATCATAGTGTCATATCATCATAGTATCGTACAGCCAGGCATGAGGTAGATGAATTCCTGGCAAATCCTAGTAAATGTGAAGATAAAAGTATTGTTGCTACTCCCCACCAGCCCAGGTAAACAAATAAGGAGCAGCCTCAGCCTACATGTCATCACCACACCACACATCCTGATGCATTTCACTCCGCTCACCAGGGCTTAATCATGGGGCCGGTGGGCGGAGGTGAAATGCATCAGGGTGTGCAAAGTGGTGGAGACATGTAGGCTGAGGCTGCTCCTTATCATTTATTCACCTGGTCTGGTCGTGAATAGCAGCAAACCTTTTTTTTTTTTTTTTTTTTTTTTTTTTTTTTTTTTTTTTTTTTTTTTTTTTTTATACATTAACTTGGCCCTCTTGATCGGCATCAGAATGTAAGCCTGAATTACCCCCCCTTCCGGAGAGACAGGGATATGCTTACACCTCTACTTTGAGTGGTGCCTGTTACGAACGCAGCTATCAGATCACTGCCCTCCTCACTAACTTGTGACAGAGGAACGCCCGATCTAGCACCACACTTGTTAGTAACATAACAATGTCACCCTCAGCTGCTTCCAGCACAAAGATTTTCCAGCTTGCGAAACCACCATCTAAGTGCCAGCAGCCTGAGAGCGATTGTCATCTGGCTAATTTAAACAATTAACCCTTTCACTGCCACCACTGACCGTTGATTTATGGAAGAATCAGAGCTTCGACCAATTAGCAATATTATGGTTTTAGAATAATCACCTGTAACACACGCTGTTACAGACAGGAATATTCAGATGATTTATCCTAAACAGTAGCACTCTTCAAAGGAACAAGTTAGTTATAGCTTGCATTAAGAGCTTTAGGGACAAGATTAACACTTTTCAGAATAAGGTTTAATAATGAAAAGGTCAAAATTGGTGCAGATAATATATTTACAGAAAAATGGTGTTACAAAGCAATAAAGACATAATATACAGCAGCAAAGCAATAAAGCAGAATGGAAGGGGAGAAAGATTCTTGCAGTAAATGTCTGTGATCGATCAGAGATTTGTCCAGTCCACAGGTTCTCAGATTTTCATTCTTTGATGGTAAAGTGGGAACTGTCCGGTTTATTTATTCCTTTTTTCTCTGGAAGCAAAGGGGTGGGGCCATATGCCCCCTGACCACTCACATGGGTAAGGAGGGCCCTTGGGCGGTCCGGGGCCAACTGTGGAATAACAACCATCCCTGCTATGCAAGTTTCTGTATCGATATCCTATCTCGGAATATGATCACGGTGCAGCCCCAACACTAAGGGATTCTAGCATGAAAGTTGCATTAAAATCAGTCCAAACATGACAGGTTTGTCAATATTCCATTACTCTGGGAGGGAAAGAAACTATCAGTGGTTTCCCATATGATCGGACTCATAGATGTTTGGATTCAATTTGTTCAGGGTAAAATTCTGCATTCAGCTATGTACTTTTTATTAAGATGTCACGTTCCTGTCTGAAGTTATGAAACATGGGTGAATTCCTAAGCTTTAAATTGATTAGGGGGTCTTTGAAAAGGACACAGATGCCTGAATGCCTCCTTTTTTATGACCCTCATCTCAAGGCATCCTGTGCTATCTCTTAATGGAAAAATGTGTTTATGGCAAGGCCTAGGAAACAAATCCAGCCCTTTTGGGGCCTTGCAAGATTATCCAGGAATTCATATCCTGAAGGGGGGGGGGGGGTGAGGTCTTGATAGTGTGTGTCTAAAGCTAAAATAAAACCGTCATGGCTGACCTTGCACAAAATGACTGCCAGTTTTTGTGTGTCCAGCATGTGATATCATTACAGTGCTGAAGAGCAATAGAACCTGGCAAATCCTAGAGTCTACAATAAAGAAGGGATTAATGCCCAGAGGTCGTTAGTCTAAGAGTACATCAATTGTCCCAGATTGTTAATGTGTTTGAGGACAGCCTCTATTTTAGTGAATTACCTTTTTTCATTTGTATGTCAGCCCCTGATGGTTCTCATCTAGCACTGTTAGAGGTGGCAAGTCTGTGCACAGCATGTATTCTAGTGGGGGTGAGGTAAGTTTGGTTAAGGTATGGTTGACTTGTTAATATCGGCAAGTTAAACCACAAGGTGTGAGGAGCAAGATTCCTTCTGATCCTGAATCTGCAGTGTAGAGATTTAGGCATGCCATTTATTGCATATCAGAAACGTGACCCTACTACGTTTTTATAGCATGGTGAAAGTGGGAGTTAACATCAGGCCTTTAGGACCTTCTGTTCATTTAGGTCTATAAAGCCTAAATTTGCTTTAAAAAATATCAGCACAAGGGACATTTACTATATGTCTCTTGTGCTGCTGTGTTCTAATTAACCAGAAATCAGCAAACTCCTTATAGTGATTGATTGTATTACAGGTAATTGAAGACACCAAAGAAAAGAGGACAATCATTCATCAAGCTGTGAAAGGCTTGTTTCCTGGACTTGAAACCAAAACAGAAGATCGTGATGGAAAGAAGTATATCATAGCCTACCATGCAGCTGGCAAAAAAGCTTTAGCAAGTAAGATCGTGTCTCAGTAAAACATTCTGGAGCTAGCGGGGTGTGCCTGTGAAGTTCTGTATCTTTCTAGTGATAATGTAAATGATTGAATCTGTTCAGATTTGCTAATAGTTAAAGAAGCATGAAGCTGTGTAATGTGGTTTTACCAAGACCTTATGTGGAGGTTTATTCTAGCTGTTGTGCATTCAAATTATGCAATTCTAATCTAGTTTGCTTATTTAAGTGCTTTTTGTAAACAAGGTGGGGAAGGGAAGGCAGGTTGACTATCAGGTTACCATAAAGTAAAAAATTCTCCCTGACTATAACGTAATGTGTGCACATTTGCAGTAGAGAGGACCATTTGTGTTATTTGTATATAATGTTGTTTTCCAAGAAAACAATATTTTTGGGCTTGTCAGCTTAATGAACTGTTTAAGGCCCCTTTCACATGGGGCAGATCCGCTCAGCGGATGATCCCAGCTAAGCCGACGGATGACAGGTCCGCCTCTGTTCTGTGCAGGGACAGACCTGTCAGATCCCTGCTGTTCTCAATTGGGAGATCGGATGAAAATGGACCGCCTGTCCGTTTTCATCCAATCTGCTGGACGGATGGCGAACATATCGTCCATACGTCTGTCTTGATGGATCAGATGGCAGACGAGTGTCAGCGGACATATCTCCGCTTATATCCGCCTGCCCTTTAGGTCTATGGGTGGCCCGCTCGGATCTGCCTGGAAAACAGACAGGCGGATCCCAGCGGGCTTCTCGTGTGAAAGGGGCTTAAGGCCTCATGCACACAGGGCATTTGCTTTTCCCCTCTGAACACCAACTCCTAGTAGGAGTAAAGCTGCTTAACAAATGTGCCTAAAGATGTATATTGCACACATGCTTTAAGTGCATCAAGCCTTTCAGCATTCATGGATTCCGTTGGCAAAAATATTAATTTATTCTGGCCATTAGAATGTATTATGTATTTTTCTGCTCAAAAGCTCCTTTCCTAAATATGCTGGTGATTTATTTTTATTTTTTTTGAGCCTGTAAATGCTTCACATCTAATACACCTGTAAATACCTGTGTGTATGGACATAGATGTGCTTTTACAGGCTGAAAAAAAAATTGCCAAATGCCTGTAAAAGAGACCCTTTTTTTTTTTTTTTTTTTTTTTTAAGCCCTGTGTGCTTGGGCCCTGTTGTAGCAATCCGCAGCATTTATAAATACATATCTACATACCTTATGTACTTGCCTGCACCTCCTACAATATGGGTCTGTTTAGAAATGTTTTTACACAAGATTCACACAGTTGACCCTTCAGATTCACATATTTTAGTAATTGGGTTCATTTGAAAAAATGTTTCAATCCCAGGAACGATGAGTGAAATTTTTGGGAAAATATTTATAAATTGGCCGCATAGTGTATAAATTGCCAGTTAAATACATTTAATGGCGTTTCCAAGAGTTGCTCACAGTTAGTTGAGATCGGAGTGAAGCTGTTGTAGAACTAAGCAATTCACTAGAAGTAGGGCAGTTTGCCCACAAAAAGTTGCAGACACCATTAAAATAGTGCAGATTTTATTCTCTCTGCAAAGAGAGGTTAAATGTAGAAGCAAGTGTAAACATTGAAAATAGAAAACAAGTATTCTTCTAATTGTTTGTGTTTAATAGATTTAATGATGGCATTTACTACAGGAATGCCTGCTTTTTTTATTTTACATGCCATTGTACTTTTGTCCACATTTACGTGCAGGCTAAGCTGTCCTCCAGAAGTCACAATGACAGCGATTGTAGCAGCATTTTTTTTTTTCCTTTCATTTCAAATATCCTTTCTTTATGACGTTTCATTGTACAAAATAAAACAAAAACGATAAAGAAGATTAGTGTTAGACAATTAACATTTGGACATGACATATTATTAATCCAATCCAATGGAATTGCGAAGAAAAAAGAGATTTGTGGTCGTATGGACATTTGGTCAGGAGCAAAGAGGCAAGTAGGAAGTGGGGGGACCCAGACTGGATGCAAATATCAATACCTGAGAAACATTTGCAGAGAAGAAAACTTGTTAAGCTTCATATATATGATGTGTGTCTAAGGCTCCTTTCACACTGAGGCGCTTTACAGACGCTATTTAGCTAAAAATAGTGCCTGTAAAGCGCCTCAAAAGTCACTCCCCATCCACCCCAATGTGAAAGCAGGAGTGCTTTCACACTTGGGCGGTGCGCTTGCAGGATGTTACAAAAAGCCCTGCAAGCAGCATGTTTTGGGGCGGTGCGGTGAGCGGTAATAATGGGGCAGCGCTTCCGAAGTGGCTGCACACCGCCTTGGAAGCGCAGAGAGCGGGCACTTTTTTAACCCAGTTTTAACCACTTGTCGGGAGTTAAAAGTGCACCGCTCCCGCAGTGTCGCTCTAACAGAGGTAAATCCCCGCTGTGACTAGCGGGGATTTACCGTTAACGCTCCACCGACCCAGTGTGGAAGTAGCCTAAAAGGTTTGGTGAATGGTATCAGAAAATAAACAAAACAGAAGATACAAACAAATGACCTTTATTGGCCTTCAAAATAAATGCCGCCCTTGACAACCCACTTTTGGCAACATTCATAAAGCTACTGATAACTGTCAGCAAAGGCCTCTTTAGGAATCGATCGCAGAAGAACCGCTTTCACACATTCTTAGATGATGCCATCGTTGTCAAAGAAGTTGATCCACATTGTCGTGACTTTGGACTTTTGCAGGTGACTCTTTGGGTTGCGGGGAGGACGGTAAACACCATTCCATCGATTGCTGCTTGGATTCTGGAATGAACTGATAGCACCAGATCTCATCCCCTGTGATGGTTCACAGAAGGGATGGACCCTGGTAATGAAATCTCTAGAGGTTTCCATCCGTTTTGCTTTCTGTTCGTCTGTCAGCTTGTGCGTCACATATCGGGAATTTCTGCTTACCCTAATCTTTGCAGACGATGATGTGAAACATCCTTGTTCATGCCCAATTCCTCTGCCATTGAACGTAGAGTTGGTCGCTCATCTCGTGCCAACATTTGTCACACTCGCTTGATCATGGCTGGGATTCTGCTTGTTGATGGCCGACCCTACCGTGGCTCATCCTCATCCTCAGTCGTTTCTTTCCAGTCGCAAAAGCATTTGTACCAGACATAAACATTTCTGCTCACAGCTTCTGTCCCATACACTTTTTCGTGCATCTCCGTCGCCGTTTTCCCCAATTTGTAGCAGAACTTGATATTTACTCGTTGCTCCATTGCACTTTGATCCTACTTCTCACTCTGACTAGGTTTGACTGCCTGCAGCAGGCTTACCCTGACGGTCACGTGTACTCCACGCTAGGTGGCACTTCTCGACATGTCTCTGTATAGTCATGTGTATGCGTGCGCACCTGGCACATGTTGCCATTAAGATATCGGACCATTCACTAAACTTTTTAGACACACCTCGTAGAGCATACTATGCATGAGGTTTGGTAGAGATAAAGGTAATATTAAGTGTTCTTATTGTGATAGAACACAAGAAATCTTAATCTCTATGAGCATGTCAGCAAGTCCTTTAATGTGCGGATATTTTCAAGGTGCTATCTGCAGTCGCTAGTGTCTCCTTTTTGTCATGATATCATTGAGAATCTGGGCCAACTCCAAAATATGCAGTGGAGTTGTTTCCCAGTTATGGGAAGCAGCCTCACTTTCATCCATAAGGCAATGTCTCAAAATGGCCTCTTTAGGAAATGTACCCAGAGATTGTTGAAACAAGAGCTATTTCAGGAGTGGCTGTTATATTCGCAATGGACGTTTTGTTATATATGGTGAATGCATGCCACAAAAATGGACCGATTTGAGTGCCATTCTTACCAAGTATGTGTAGTGCCTTCACTATCCATACATCTCTAACAGAATCTTGGAGTTGAAGAATAAATTAGATTAAGCTCTACGGGAGTCCTGTACCATAGGGAAATGATCATGTAGTTTTTTTTTTGTCTGAAAGTAAGATGACATAAGACTATTGATGCTGGCTGAAAAAAAAAAAAAAAAAACCTCTGTAGCGCTGTATTTGTGTGTGTGTGTGTGTGTGTGTGTGTCCTAATAAATTGTCCATTCTGCTGGAAAATATATAAGTGCAAATTGCTCTTCAATTTTTTTTATATCATCAGTTCATTCCATATACCAGTGACTCTATTTTCTTCAGTCACCACCATGTGAACCATGCCACTATGTTCAAGTCAAGTGAAGCTTTATTGTCATTCTACTACACGTTAGGACATATGGTATAATGAAATGTCGTATCTCACAGGACCATGGTGCTGTGGTGCCATGTTCCAAATCATCCTGTGCCTTGCTCCTCCACCACTACTCCAATGCGCTCACCTTCTCTGTAAACCTACTCAATAATAGGTCATCTGTGTCTGCCCCTTTTTAAGGTGTGTGTTTTTTTTTTTTTCACAAACTCTAAGCTCTCCACCAAATCACGCTGGACATTATTTTTTTTTTTTTTTTTTTTTTTTTTTTTTTACCGTTTATACACCGTTTCATTTTTGAGTTTTATGCACTAAAAAAAGTTATTCAAATATTCGTATTTTGAAATAGAGGTCTGTCTTTGGAAATTTCCTCTCCCAATATGCAGTATAATTGGCACACCGTATGTGTGGGAATGGATTTGTTTAAATAGATTTATTCTAAGAAGGTCATTTTGAGGAAAGCCTGGTAGCTCTTTTTTTTGGTCTTATGTAAAAAATACAGGCAACTTTGATTATAGCCAGTTGTGGGAACGTTAAGTATTTGTATTGGCTTTGTACTGGACAGGGAGCAGACAAAATTGAGACCAGTCAACTCTGGAAACTCGAGCTATTTTTTGAGTGACAATTCCTAGGGGCCAAAGGTGGGATTGTCTAAAATGAGTGTAAGGAGACCAGTGCATTGTGAAGGCTCCTTGGCTATTAAAAACTTATCACAGACCAAAAGAAGTGGGGATTGGGGAGGGAGGTGTTGGACAGTTGTGGCAAAGGTGGTAACTAGGTTAAAGCCTGGTAACACAACTAGTTTTTTTTTTTTTTTTCTACTTTTCGTTCAAGCCAGCAGGACTGAATGAAAAAAACTGATAGCTCAAGAGGAGCCTCTGTACTATTTATCTATTGTTAGTACAGCTATCTCCCCTGCTGTGCTATTGTGTTCTGACAGGGAGGATGACCCCACCCCCTCCACCAGAACAGTTCGGTCAGTGCTCTCAGCCATTGGCTGAGAGTGCTGATCGGGAGCCGATCGGCAGACCTTTTTCATTCATGCCCCCTTTGACAGAAGCTGGCCCGGCTGCAGAACACACAAGCTGAATATCTACCGGTTTCTATTGAACCGGCTGATGACGCCCGATGTTCAGCCTGGGACTTAAAAGTGGATGTAAACCTGATTCATGAAATTTGACCTATGCACATATATCTGTAGTGTTCACTTATCTCTCTCCAAAGCCCTGAGTCCTATGTCTTCTGTTTCATTCCTGTTCCTGTTTCATTCCTCCATTCCTGTTTCAGATGCAGGCTATATCCCGGTACCATTTTTTAGAGCGGACGGTTTGCTATCCGGGGATAAAGACCGATCCGGCTCGGGGGCCGCTCGATTGTTATCCCCGGGGGCGGGAGGGGTCCCCCTCCCGCCTCTCTTCTCCGGCCTCCCGTCCCACCGGGAGACTGGAGCTACCATCCGACACGTCCGCCGGCACAGAGGAGACCTGAAGGAAGCCGGAATCTGCTCCGATCAGGTCTCCTTCGGCAAATCCCGGAAAGTGTCGTCATTTTAAAAAAATTACAGTAGTCAGAATCGCTGGGGTTTTTTGGCGATCTGAATACTGTGAAGTGAAAAGGAGGGATGGGGGGGGCTTTTAGACCCCCCAGCCCCTCCATAAAGAGTACCTGTCACCATATATTACTATGACAAGGGATGTTTACATTCCTTGTGATGGCAATAAAAGTGATCAGAATTTTTTTTTTTTAAAGGAACAGTGTTAAAAATTAAAAAAAAAAAAGTTAAAGCGCCACCGTCCCCTCGAGCTCGCGCAGCAAAGAAAACGCATACCTAAGTCGCGCCCGCATATGAAAACAGTGTTCAAACCACACATGTGAGGTATCGCCGCGATCGCCAGGGTGTGAGCAATAATTCTAGCAAAAGACCTCCTCTGCACCTCTAACCTGGTTATCGTTAAAAAAATTTTTAAAGCGTCGCCTATGGAGATTAAGTACCGGACTTTGTCGCCATTCCACGAGTGCGCACAATTTTCAACCGTAACATGTATGGTATCCTATTTACTCTGCGTAACATCCTCTTTCACAATATACAAAAAAATGGGCTAACTTTACTGTTGTCTTATTTTTGAACTCAAAGTGAAATTTTTCCAAAATAATCGCGCTTGTACCGTGTGACAAAAAGTATTCCAACGATCACCATTTTATTCTCTAGGGTGTTCGAAAAAAAAAATATGTTTGAGGGTTCTAAGTAATTTTCTAGCAAAAAAAACAGTTTTTAACTTGTAACCAACAAATATAAAAAAAGGTCTCGGTTGGTAAGTGGTTAAAGCCAGAGATGGCCAGCCAACTAGCATGTCTACTTTATTTTCTCTCAGAACACATTTTCTTTAATAAAGAGATTAGGCACTCCCTAACACATTTCATTTATCAAATTTGTTTTTTATCCTCAAATAGAAATGTACACTAATCCTTTATAATGATACCTTTTTGGTTGAGATTAGAGAGATGCATCCTGTTTTGTGTTGTATAATAAAGCTGGATGTGGATATTGTTAAAGCTGTTATTGCAAATTGGCCTGCCAGCAGACAAGAAAAACAGTGCTTTACATTTCAACCCCTCTGGAGTTTTCTACGTTAGTGTTGCAGCCTGCAATTCAATGGGTTTATTTGGGGTTTATTTGCTATTTGTTTTACAAAACATGCTTTTGCCACCTTTAACTACCACAACAACTAGAAGTCCAGTGCTAGTGCCAACAACAGCGGTAGGCATCTCCCGATTCCTGCAGTTGTTTTAACCACCTGTGAGCGGCTAACTGCGGCCGCTGGGCCATGAACATTTCAATGACCTTTAACTCTTCCAGCAGCAATCCACACAGATAAGTGTTAGCCCTGTGAACAGCCACACACAACTGCAGCCGCTGCCGACATGTCATAGAAATGTACAGGCCGCGGCCTCACAGCTGGCCTTTCACGGGTGGCTGAAACAGCTGCAGCCTTACACAAGTGTTCTATCAGAATTGCTAGGTGTTTGCCTCATTATAATAAAAAAAGCATTTTACAACCACCACCATGTTTCACCTTAAGAAGGGTGATAAACAGTGTTGGACTTCTGGCACACAGTTATGCAATAAGTTCAGTTTAGGTCTTATCAGACCATAGAAGGCTTTTCACTTGTGTTCTACTTTTCTCATGTCTTTTGACCTATTCCAAACTGGATTTATACAGGTATTTCAGCACTAGTGCAGATTGGGTGGGGGTTATAACACTGATACTAACTTCTAGCTTTGAGTTTAATATTACTGCAACTGATGCCAGTCCTGAGAGCTATCATGGTCACCAATGCAAGGGATTATTATTGCAGTCACTGCCATTGCTGAGAGTTATTATGGCCACTGACTCCAATAATGACCAACTTTCTCTTCATTGCAAAAAATGTAGCAGGATAACAAATTTCAGCTATTAAGGTGCATTACAGCCTATTCATTTTGAATGGCAAACTTGATGAACCCTGGTAAATGCAGTGCTATTATGCTGGCCTTTGGATTGTCAGGCTGCACAAAAAGCCCTCCTATAATTTTTAAGTTGGCCACCACTGGTGTACCTCGTTGACGTAATATCCCACTTAAATATATTATAACGCTACAAGTACAAACCATTTCAGAGATGGGTGAATACATGGGCAACATGCTGCAGGTACACTAAAGGTGTGAATAAGTAGGTAAAGACAGTTGCTATTCAAAAGTACCATTTTTTTTTTTTTATTTATTTTTTTTTTCGGTACACCTGTGCTGAGAGCATGGATATTTAAATGTACATGTCCTTAATAAGGGAAAAATGTTTAACATAGGACTTCATTGACCTCTGTAGCTGCAGGCATTGTGGAGAAAATATTTTTCAAAGGTCACTACAGAGACACTGAAATTGCAGTTCCCCTCTCCTTTTTTTTTCTCTGTAGTAGGCAATGGCAGACTGCTAGAAATAGACTGCAGCTGTAGTCAGTGATGGCTTGTTTTAAATATCTTTTAAGTCTTCTAAGGAATATGTAAATATTTTAAAGCCCATAGTCTGGGCACAGATGCACTTTTATTACAGATTTTTATTTTTTTATTTTTTTACTAGTTTTTTTTTTTTTTCCCTATCCTGTACCCCGTATAGACTCTTATGTAGCTCAATTTTGACTGAGTCTTAGTACGTTTTGTAAAAGCTTGTTCTGTTGCATTTGTCCTGCTATTGCTTAGTACCTGCAATTAGCAAGGCCCTAGAAACGAATGACATGACTTCTGCATGCCTAAAGCATGATATGTTTTGCATGCAATCAAGTAGTGGTGCATTTTCTCTGAAATTCCATCAGTGTTTCTCATTGATTAAATCATCCCTAAAAATCTGTAGAAGTATTGCATTGTGCTATGCATGTCTTCTACGCTATGTTTATGTACTAACTGACAATGACCGCTTGGCTAGTTATTGTTTTACTGTAGATCTGTTTTCACAGGAATATAAAACACATTAGTAAATTTGGTTATGTTAATGAAATGAGTCATTGAAATTTACTAGACTGACATTGAGAGGATTTTTTTTTTCACAGTGGGGACCTGAAATCTCCCTTATGGGATACAAATGGCAAAAAGAACGGAGGGCTAATAGCCCTCCCTTACTCAAAAAAATTTTTTTTTTTCAATGTTTACATTAATAAAATGATTCTTCTGCAAGCCATATGAAATTAAAGTAGAAGGGATGATTTGGTCAGTTTAACCAATCTGATTTATTTCCTTTTGGCAGTAGTGGAAAATTACACCTAGAGCCTGATGGTTACCATGGCAACATATATATTTTGAGTATTAGCCACAGTCAAGTATGTTTTGCTACTGTGCACTCTTGACTTGCTTTGCATCAGTGTCTTGATGGAACCTTTTGGTTACTAAATACAGTGTTGATACAAGGATGCACTCATTTAAAATCATACTTTAGATTTCAGAAATGTTAAATATTGCTTTGTTCATGTTTTTTTTTTTTTTTTTAAACAATTTTTCTCTGTTAGGCTTCATTTACACATGCCTTTGGGGGGTGGCAAAAATGCCAGTTTTTGCCACTCCCGCAACCGTCCCCCCTTAAGCTGCAGTAGGCAGTGGAGGGAGGTGTTTACATTCTGCGGTCGGGATACTTTGCTTCGCTCCCGCTGCAAAGATTACCCTGTCATGTAGCTATCACCACTCATTCAAGCAAATGGGGAAGTGCTGCAAACACCCCACATTTATCAGTAAAAATGGGGTTAAAACAGGCGGCGAGGAGGCATTTCATCGCTTCCTCGCCACCTAGTAGCCTCTGAAGCACAATACACGCGTGCATCAGGCTATGTCTGTTTTACTTTTTTTACTTGCACTTCTTTATTGTGCCTTTACATTTACACTATTCTTGAAAAACTCTTGAAAAATTCAATACATTTTTTGTGAAACAACTTCAGATAGGGCTTCAGAGGATAGGGAGATTTAGACACGCATCTAAATCTATCCTTAATGATTGGTTATACAAAGATGGCTTGTCTTCTAGCTTTTAATAGTTACATGGTTTCTCCATTATACATTCAATAGATAATTTTTTTTGTATCATGTAAAATTTATAGGGATGTATGCTATTTGACCTAGGACATGTAATGCTGTCATGTTTTTTGACGTGTGTGTAAATACATGTGAAAAAGGGTTCATTTTCTCAGCCGTTTACTGCTTCTAAGTTCATTGCAACTTGCCACGCACTTGCTGGATGCCATTGTACCCTAAGGAATGGAATGACCATGCAGTCATATTTATCTTTGCATGTCCAACTCTTGACAACTCTAAAAAGAACAATATAGAAATTAAACATGACTTTCTTGTGCTCTTTATGCTATACACTTGGACAGAGGTCAAAACAACTTCAGGTAAGCAAAGCTGGCATTTCACAAATAAAAAAGAAGGGGAATGCCAAACATACACTTAAACTGGTAATGCACAAGCAACACTAATGTTTACAATGCACCAGTATTACACATTACTTGGCCTGTTTAGCAGAACTTTGTAATTGTTTATTGCTTTTGATTTTTTTTTTTTTTTTTTTATTTAACCATACTTCACATCCAGTTTTGGAAGGCCATTTCTAACTTTTTATTTTTACTTGTACTAATTCTTTTTATTGTATATCTCTTTTCAAGATCCACGTAAACATTCATGGCCAAAATCTCGAGGTGGCTATTGCCATTTTGTGCTTTATAAGGAAAATAAAGACACAATGGATGCTATTAATGTGCTCTCCAAGTTTTTAAGGTCAGTTCATAAGATGTTGGCTAAACAGTTTAAGCCCCCCTCCCCCAGATAAAACCTCTAGTGAAAGTGTTCCTAACTTTTTTTTTACTTTAATTTTGTAGAGTTAAGCCTAATATATTTTCCTATATGGGGACCAAAGATAAAAGGGCTATCACTGTTCAGGCAATTGCTGTTCTCAAGTAAGTACTGCAAGCGTTTCAGACCTAAGTATTATGACCCATCACACAGTAACTCAGCTTTATCAACCCCCCGTCTCCACCACAAAAGTGAGGTGAATTAACTTTTTATTACAGGGACACCCTTCTTTATGACTGCATGTATTTACCTATGTTATTTTCTATGCAATAGATTTTATTTTGTTAAACTGAATTCAGCAGGTAACATTTGGTGAATCTATGCTTTGCCCATACAGCAAAACACAAGTTCACTGTAATGCAGACCTCCACAGACCTATATACTTAAAGGAGAAGTATAGTCAAAGCTATTTTGGCTATACTTCTATGAATCACAGGAGAGCAGTTTCAGCTGACAGTGAGCTAAAGTCCACTGTCGGCTGACGCCACAGAGCTGGTTCATGCTCTGAAAAGATCCAGACCCACGAAACCCCCCCCCCCCCCCACACCCTTCGGGCTGCCATCCGGTGCTTCTCCCTGCTTGCCCCTGTGCGATTGGGAAGTCAGAGAATGAATCGGCCAACGATTTACTATAGAGCTGATCTTGGGTTTCTAGGACCCTTGGAGGCTGCAAGCAACGTCACTTCCCGGCCGCAGGCGCCATTCCACGAGTGTCCGCAATTTTAAAGCATGACTTGGGTATCCATTTACTTGGCGTAACAACATCTTTCACATTCTACAAAAAAATTAGGCTAACTTTAGTGTTTTGTTGTTTTTAATTCATGAAAGGGGTTTTTTTTTTTTTTTTTTTTTTGTTTTTTCCAAAAAAAAATCGCATTTGAAAAATTGCTGCACAAATATTGTGTGGCGTAAAAAAAATGAAAATTGCTACGATCGCCAAAATCTATATAATGTTTGGGGGTTCTGAGTAATTTTCTAGCAAAAAAATTATGATTTTGTACCCTACCTGATGTGGTCATAAACATCACCTTTCAATTTAAGTTTTTTTGCGCATAGATGCATATATGTTGCTATCCGAATGTTAAATGTGATTATATAGTCTGGACAGTTTGTTTATTCAGCTAGATATTCTTGTGTAACAGAAATGTATTTTAGATTTAATTTCACAAAAATCAGTGGGTGATATTTAATGACGTTATATAAAATGAACATTTTATTTAAAATCTCCTCTCCCTTGCCCTGCACCCCCTGATTTCAACAGCACTACGATTTGCATAGTTACATAATAGCAAGATGAGCAACTGATTGAACCTTCAGGTATAATGATATGAGTTTATAATACACTAAGTGGTAAACTCATATCCCTCTCCATATACCAACTACTATTCTGCTGGCAACGTCCTTCACCTGCCACAACATACAGTGATACCAGCATTTCATTAGTCATCTTCATCAGCTGGTGGGCCAGCGCAACCCCACACATTCACAGCTTTTCTCTGCAGACCCGGCTTTCAGAGAGCAAGCTTCTACTGCGCAGTCTGATTGAACCCATTTTTGTCTTTAACACAGGTTTAACATTTCATTTTTTTATTTTTATTTTTTCATAAATATTTGTTTCCAACAACATTTTGGCCTCATGCACACAAGACGTTTGCAAACTTACCTAGAAGCCTTTCCTCCTGGCAGAAAAATTGCCTGACTTTTATAAAAGTGTGTAACGCAGTTTGACGTGTTCGTGTGTGTTTACAGGCTTCAAGCACTTGGATGCTCATTTTATTGGCCAGAATAATTATTTTGCCCATTGAAATGAATTAACGCTCAAGTGCTAAACGCACCTACACATGTTCAATGTGCATGAGGCCTTTGAGATCAATTTTTTTCACAATTTATATTACATGTATTCCTACTTTCTATATCTGGTTTAACTAATTTAATATTAAACATTTAATTGCTTAACTACATTCCCATTTTCATTAGCATTATCCATTTAATTCAAAATTTCCAAATATAGCACAATTCACATGATTTTCTTTTGGTAGAGCTTTTTTTTTTTCTGTTACACATTATAATAACAAATTAAGAGATGTGATGTTCGAACAATCTGCATATAATTCTACTCACTTTTTTCAGAATAACTGCCCAAAGACTGTCCCATTTAAATAAGTGTTTAATGAATTTCAAGTTGGGAAATTTCACATACCAGAAGCATCCCCTCAAGTTGGGAGAACTTCAAGGAAATCATTTCACAGTCATTTTAAGGTATGACCTAACTGCCTGTTGCCACGCTACCATGCAGCTTCAAAAATATTGTAAATTGGGAATAGCTGATTGAGAGACTTGAGCAACCAGCACATACTTATGTAAGTAATGCATAAATTGCATATTAAATCTGAATTATCATAATCATATCTTAATTATGCACAGTTTGCAGATTGCAAACTAGCTATGTCCACAATTGACATAAAATTGATACATGTGAAGTATTGCAAAGTTCAGTGACCTAAACTGAGTTGTGCTTTTTGTGTTTTGTGATTGGTGAAGAATAGAAAGGGAGGACTCCCACCATGCCAACATCCAATGGATTAGTAAAAGGATTGAAGGAAAAAGGAACTCACTTCAAAAAACTGCAGGACTTTGTGGGCACGAGAGGTGTAAGGAAATATAAAATATATACTTTATTACAAAATCGTTAATTGCTTGTTTTTTGGGGTTTTTTTTTTGTCCTACATGTCTAGTTTTTAAGGATTTTGTAATAAAGTATATATTTTATATTCCCTTATGCCTCTTGTGCCCACAAAGTCCTGCCATTTTTTGAAGTGAGTTCCTCCTTCCTTCAATACTTGTGATTGGTGAAGACATGTCCAAGCTGCAACTTGGAGTTGAAATTCGCATACCAAGTCTCACAGGAGATGGATTAATACAAGCCAATACAAGTGTTAGATGCAAGCATATATTGATTTGAGAAAAACAGAGGCGCCCATCTAAGTTTAGCACTAGGGTAAAAGCAGTAACATTTATTTAGGTTGTACTTACAAGATAGAAGTGATTACAGGCATATCATATAGTCTGGTGGCCCACCACTAGCTCTCCAATCTTACAGAGACGTCTGCTCCCTCTCCCGCCCACCAGCCTGGAGCTCCGGATACCACCAGCACTGCCTGCCATGTATGTCACAGCGGACCCCCAGCTCTCCACTCAGACGGATCCAGGGACTACCACACTATATATGATATGCCTGTAATCACTTCCATCTTGTAAGTGCAACCTAAATTAATGTTACTGCTTTTACCCTAATGCTACACTTAGATGGGCGCCGCTTTGTTTTTCTCTTGTTTATCCACAGAGCCCCTTCTTGCTCTGTCCAGCAGGCTGCCCGTCTACACTTACCCCCTACAGGGACACTGGGCACAGCTGCGTGATGATTACGCCACCCTCCTCCTGCTACTTGGACCAGCTGGTCATCCACTAGCGCTGCATACTCCTACCTCCTATATATTGATTTGAGTGGTTACATTGTCAGGTTTTTTTTTTTTTTTTTTTTTTTCCTTCTGACAAGTTCACTTTGAAGATGCATTTTTTGTTCAACTGAAATATATGTAATAGTTAGTGAGACTTGATCAGTTATTGTGAAATAGGTGTATTGCCTGCATGCATTTTCAAACAGTTTTCACAAAATAATGCAAACTGAGCTTAAGATGACACAATGTATGGCCAGAGTTTACTATCGGTGAAGTCGCATGTCAGAGCTATAAGTATATGGGCTTGCAAATGTTTTCCTGTAAAAGTCAAACTTGTCTCTGCCCTCTGCCTCTTTAGCCTCCCTATAAATACTTTAAAGCGTTACAAAAAACAAAAGAAATCCTTTATTATATTGCAGCTTAACCATTTTTAGCTGTGATGGCTGTTAGTTTTCTTTTTAGGTTTTATCTTTTATTTTCACCTTGTGTTATAGCCAGTAAGTCTGTTTTTCAACAGAACAAGCTGTCCTGTAAACAGTAAGACAGACCATTTAACACTGACAGGTGCTTACAATGATCAGCTTTTATTCATTTACAGTGACAAGAAAATGCATGTGAACCCATTGGCATTAACTGGTTTTCTGCTGTAATTTGTCTATATTTCGTGATTTCACACTTTATGGCAAACACAATATGCTTACGCTGATAAAACACAAACAACTGTAATTTCTTATGTCTTTATTGAACACCCGCATTAAACATTCACAGTGCTGGAGGAAAAAGTAAGTGAACCTATAGACTACGTCAGTAGTTTGCACACCTGGAGTCCAATTAATAAAATGAGTTTGGCGGATTGGTTTAGAGCTGCTTTGATAAGACACTGAAACGATTTAAGATTGCGGTTCATAAGAGCCATCAACTGATGATAGCCTTGCCTTGCAATAAGGAGCTCTCTGAAGACATATGATCAAGAGGAGTTACATAGTTGGTAAGGTTGAATAAAGACCTCCAGTTCAACCGGTGTGGGTGTGTGCATGTGTTTTAGGTCAATAATTATTCCCAAATCCCTAGCGTTTGCTAAGATGCCCATCTAATAGTTTTTTTTTTTTTTTAAACAATCGACCCTCTCTGCTGACACCACTGCTTGTGAAAGTGAGTTCCACATCCTTCATATAGTTGGAAAGGGATACAAAGCAATAACAGGTGTTTAGGCATCAAGCAGTTGATAATTAGACAAACTGTCTATAAATGGAGACCGTTTAGTTCTGTGGCCACTCTTCCCAGAAGTGGACACTCAGCCAAGATGACTCCCAATGCACAACACAGAATCCTTAATGAGGAAGGATGAACCTACAAGTAACCGCTAAAGACTTGAAGACATCACTGGAACTGGCAAACATATCTGTTCATGAGTCTACCATATGTAAGTCTTTGAACAGGCAGTGTGTCCATGGCAGAACACCAAGAAGTAAACTGCTGCTTTCCAAGAAAAATATTGCTGCACTCCTGAAGTTTTCCAAGGAGCAAACCATAATGCTACTAGGAAAATGTTTTGTGGGCTGCTGAAATAAAAGTTGAATTATTCAGGAAGAATACTCAGCATTATCTATGTATAGGGTGAAAAAGGCACAGCGTACAAACCATCCCGATGGTGATTTATGGTGGAGGGAACCTCATGATTTGTCCTGCCTTCGCTGCCTCAGGGCCTGGACCACTTGCCATCATCAAGGGGAAAAAATCAATTTCCAAGTTTACCAAAATATGCTACTGGATAATGTCGGTGTTGCTGTCTGCCAGCTGAAACTTGGCAAAAGTTAGGCGATACAGCAGGACAATGATGCTAAGCATCCAAAATAAATCCACCACAGACTGGCTTTAGAAATAGAAAATGTGCCTTTTGGAGTGGCCCAAACCTATGATATTAAAGTTTTGTTTGTTATTTTTAAACATGTTATTCCTGGCCCCTCCCTCCTGCCTAGTGCCCCCACAGCAAACCGCTTGATATGGGGACACCTGAGCTGAGCTGCTACTGTGTGTGTCCATTCAGACACGAAGCCGTGTCTTGGCCCAGCCTCCTCTCTCTCCTCATTGGCTCACTGACCTTGACAGCAGCAGAAGCCAATGGCACCCGCTGCTGTCTCAACCAATGAGGAGAGAGCGTCCCGGACAGCCGAGGCTCTCCTGCAACATCACTGGATTAAGGTGGAGCTCACGTAAGTATTTGGGGGGCTGCTGCACACAGGTTTTTCATTTCCATGCATAGAATGCATGAAGATAAAAAAAAAAAAACGTTCTGCCTTTAGAACCACTTTAACCAGAGATGCTGTGGAATTACCTCAAGGGAGATGTTCACACCGGACATCCTACAAATGTGTCTGAGCTGAAACAGTTTTGTAAAGCGGAAAGGTCAAAAATGCCACCAGAACTTTGTGCAGGTCTGATCCAGAGCTACCAAAAGCGCTTGCATGAAGCGTAAAGGTTCAAAAAAAGGTTTTTAAATAACAAACATGTTGCACTTACATGCTCTTTGCAGTAGTTTTGCACAGAATGGCCCCAAACCTCCTCTTCTGAGGTCTCATGCTGCTCATCCTCTTTTCTCAGTCTGCCCCCATTGCACTTTGCATCTGTAGACATGTAGCACGGCTTGGCCCTGCCCCCCGCTCCTTCCTCACAGGCTTTGACTGACAGCAGCAGGAGCCATTGACTCTAAGTCTCCTGAAAGAAAACCGAGATTGAAGAATGGCTGCACAGTGCTGACTAGAGAAAACCAGTTAATTCCAAGGGTTCCCATACTTTTTTTGCCACTATATGGAAAACCTTTTATCCCAAAAGAAACAAAACTGTTTCTGTAACTGCTTTAAAACAACGTGAGCTGAAATTTGACTTCGGTTTAGTGTATCTAACACTACCCTTCCCCATAAATTGACAATGCTGCTGTCCTTCATCCAGACACTCTAATACAGGAGGCGTGTTACTGACTAAATTCTCTTAATTTCTCTACTTATGCCTGGTACACACGATGAGACGATTGATTTTTCTTTTTTTTTTTCTTTTTTTTAATGCTAATCTCAGACCGAACCTGAAGAGTTTACTAAAGTCCTAAATTCTCATACGACAGAATAAAAATTTGGAAGTGATGTAATGTGTTGTTGTGTATTTGTATTGCATTTTTGTACAACAGCCGTACTGATTAAACGAAAACCGTACTATCTAGCATCTTATAGAAAAAATGTTGTGTTTTGTGCTTGTCCAATCGGATGAGCTGTCATGATCGGCTCTCGAAAGCTCTGTACTAATGATCAAATTATCATACGATCGATTCAGAAGCGGTATTTTGTACGATTTTCTGATCGTGTGTACAGAGCTTTAGTGTAAATTGTTTTTTTTTTTTCCCCCTTTTTAGATATTAAGGTCACCTTGAACTTGTTTCACTCAGTATATTGTATATTCTTGTTTAACTGGCAGAAATATTACCGGAACAGATGAACAGGTGGAGCAAGCCATGACCTCACTCAGGAATATCGGCTTCATAAATTATTATGGCATGCAGCGTTTTGGTACAACCGCTGTTCCAACTTACCAAGTTGGAAGGTAATTTTGTTTTTTTTTTGTTTTTTCTTACTGGCTGTTTTTTTTTTTTTTTTTTTAATAAATTATACTGACTTTTGTATATTTCCACCACAGGGCTATTCTTCAAAACAACTGGGAAGAAATGATAGACCTTATATTAAAGCCAAGACCAGGAGGTATGAAAACCTTATAAATCATGTGTTTACACTGATTTTACTGCCAACTTACTGCAACTGCATGATCTGGTAAATATAAGGTTATATGAAAACTACCTTGAAATCTTCATCCACTTTAACAGCTTTACCTTTAATACAAGTAGTTGGGCATAATTGTCAATTTTTTATAGTAAAAAAAAATTGAGACTGTTTGCTTATACAGTGGTATCCTAGGGAAATTTGTAAAAAGATTAAGATTCAAGCAGAACATATCCTCCTATCCTTTACAGCCAAGATGTTTCAAGTTTTTTAACTTTTTTTTTACCATTACCTTATATAAGGTAAACCATTTTCAACCATGCCCTCTGTATACTTATCAACTTTTTGCTTCCCTGTCATACAAGTAAAACTTCTTATCCTCAGAGCACACTCTGTAACCTAGTTTTCTTTAGATCCCACTTCTAACCACTTTGCCACATATCTGGGCCCTACATCCTTGTTATGGGACTGGGGCTACTGCTGTCCTTTTCCTCTGTGTGTACACATACATTTTTCAAAACTGACATTGTGCAAAGTAAAGCCTTCAGCTTACCTTTTAATTTAATCCCATTTTTTACCATCTTGTGCCTGCTTGAAACCCCTCTCACATACAGAACTTACCAATCAGTAATGGATTGCTTCTTCGAACTTCCTTCTATTCAGTCTTTATGCCTTGGACATTCCTGATGTCCCTGGCACACCCATAAGGGGAATTTTTCCATTCCCCTTGTGAATGGTGTGGAACTATACTCTACTTATTTCCACGTGGGTCGCACCCTTTTTGTCATATAGGCAAAAGCATATTTAGCAGGAGTTCTATCAAGTACCACGCTTCAGAGATGAATTCCAGTGACCTTTTGCTTTCCTCTCATCAGCACCAGCAGAACAGATAAGCCGAACTGAGCTAAATTGAGACCTATTCCACTTTCAGTCATGTTTGCCGCCACTAAGGTGGACCTTTTTCATCCGTCTTGTGGTTAGTTCTGGAGCTGTATGTCATGTTTATATGGCCTGCTATATATATGTACTTTTATATCTTTATATACTCACATGCTAATTACTTGCTTAACATCCTCATATCCTAAAGGATATGTACATTTCCAGGCAATGGTGGCTCTAGTTAAGCTTAATGCAGCAGCATTCTGAGGCCAGGTTACTCAACCCTTGTGTGGGGACCTGTTGCATATTCCTTTAGCCTGTTTTTGCCTGCCCCACGAATTCATTGCTTGGGGACTTCCCAGAGTCTATGAATACTATGCCATACAGTACAGTACACAAGCCACCCTCCCTCTATTGATTGGTTAATCCTTATGCTTGCTACAAAACTGATTCATGGAGTCAGGCACAGTTATAGGGGTGTCGGCCCAGGTGGGCGTGTCTTCCAGGAGATTTGCCTGTGTCCAATCACCTGGAAGTACAAGCCTATGACCCAGGGTCTATGAATACCATTCCTGTGTCCTGTACTTTACTTCAAGACATGGAATTTTATAGGCAAGTCAAAATTCTTTTTTGTTTTGTTCGTTTTTTTTTTTGTGTGCTAATCATAAAAATCAGTTTCTTGGAGTTCATTGAGGGTCACAGAAATTAAGATGGTTGGTTTATATTGCTGCTTACGGGATGATTACTTGAGCACTGGAACACTAAAAAGAGTGACCGGTTTGGTACAGCCCATTATACTCTTAGCATGCCCCAGCATGTTGTAAAAGCAGCACCAAGAGCATGATCCTAGACAGAGACTTGTGTTCCTCAATTTTTTATGGTAAGTACAAATGGACCGTTTTCTTTCTCGTTCATTGACGGACGAAGGAACTCAGATTGTTGGGCCATTAAAAAGCAGTCCAACTAAGGGGTGTGCAATAGCAACAAAACACCAACAGGCGCACATCTGAACTAAATACTGCATGCAGCTCAAAGAGATGCCTGAAGAACACCTGAAGCTGGATGAAGGGATGCACCAAAATTTTGGCGGCCTCAACATTTCGGCCAAAAATTGTGTTTTCGGCATTCTGCCGAAAGAAAAAAAATGCAGATAATTGCGCATACGGAGTAGCGGTGGCCGCGCCACTGCGTGACGTCACGTTCCTCATGGATAAGACGCTGGACTTGTGAGCACGTTCCCTGTGGATGGACGCTGGAGTCAGGAGCTTGCTCCTCGTGGTTGAGAGACGCCGACACCAGAGCATACAGGGCTGCAGCACGTTCCCTGTGGATGGACACTGGTTTTAGGAGCTTGCTCCTCGTGGTTGAGACACTGACAGACACCGGAGCATACAGGGCTGCATTGGAGAGTGGGCACCATCCCTGGATGGCTTCTATTATTACTACTATTTGCCGGTGAGCATTGCTGGAGATATTTATTTCTTATTCCTCTCAAATTGACAATCCAACTGATTGCATGCATGCTATTTAGAAGAGAATCAGTAGTATATGTATGTAAGTAGTAGTATGTATGTATGTAACTAGTACTTACAATTAGTATTACTGCTATTTAGAAAGAGATGGATAGATACTGGCTGTAGTATAGTATAACACAATAAGTGCATGATTTTTTAAAACATGTCCTTGTAGTTGTAGACAGTACTAGTAAATATATCTAAAATTAAGATTCACTACTAGTACTACAAGTACTGTCTAACTACAAGGACATGTTTTTAAAAAATCATTAGCATTCAGTAGTAAACTATATGTGTTAGACCAGTGTTTCTCAACTCCAGTCCTCAAGGCACACCAACAGGTCATGTTTTCAGGATTTCTCTCAAATGAAATGGCTATGGCAATTACTAAGGCAGGGAAACTGATCAAAATCCAGAAAACATGTTGGTGCGCCTTGAGGACTGGAGTTGAGAAACACTTGTTGTGTATAAAGATTACTTATTCTTTGGTACAAGATGCAGTGCAGAGTGCAGATACTACCTTGCATGGCAAGAGAGCTGCACTGTTAAAAAATGATTGTTTAGGTGTTTTTTTTTTGGGTTTTTTTCAGCTGCTTGGGGGTTTCGTTTTAAAATTTGATTTTAGTCATTTTTTTATTCCCCCCTCAGATTCGACACCCCTGGCCCCTATAGATCATTCTATGCTGTTCTTCTGCGCTACCAGGCAAGGCGGACCATGCAGTGTTGTATTTAGGTTTGGTGCTGCCCTAGGCCTGACTAAACTCGTGGGGGGGGGGGGGGGGGGGGGGGGGGGGGGGGGGGGGGGGGGGGGGGGGGGGGGGGGGGGGGGGGGG
>BLSH010462490.1:112437-126740 GCA_018402905.1 Glandirana rugosa | reverse complement strand
TTAAATTAAACTACTGAAATAAATATATATATGTGTAGCCAGGAGTCAGGTTTCATACTACTGACAATAGTGACGCTTCTGCTTTCAGGTATAGTGCAGCTGTTTCTCCCTTGTGCCTGTGTACCATTCTGTGACTTTAAACAATAGCCAGAGAAGTGCACTCTGGGGTTGTAGTTTGCTGCTGAGGATTCACCCTCCAACTGTGCTGCAGGAGAACTACATTTCCCATCTACCTGTGTGGCAGGGAAAGGCTCTTTGGAGAAGAGGTGCTTTGTGGGAGAGTTTACTTAAGGAGAGGGCTGGGAAGTCTCTCTGGACGGGAGTGATCGATCAAGCAAGACCCTGTGTGGAATGGTGATGGAATCGCGGCCTACTCACATCTAGCAGTTCTACAACTACAGTGAGCAACTCAGAAGACCTGCCCTGTGTCAGTGGAGCCTGTTCCTGATTCCTGCAGTCAGTTTGGATGATCGATCCAGGAGAACCGTGGAGAGGGAAAGCCGGTCTTAGAAGCTAGTGTGCTGGAGTGAATATGATCATCATCTCCATCCTTGTCATCATCTTCATCCACAGCAGCGGACTCATCTTCTTCATCCATTGGTCCTGTGGTCCATGTGGTCCTGAGGGGTGAGCGGGCGGAAGCCCATTACTGCAGACACTGTGTACACATTACCTGCTTAAACATCTTCACCATAATCAAAGCTAGATTTCAGCACACAGGAAGAAAGTTGGATATAAACATTTATACCCTTTTACTGGATTGCTGTTACATATAGTTCCAACATAAAAGTCAGTGATCACTGTGAGGCTCCATGCACACTGGCGTAAAAAACATTGCTTCTACAGGAGTTTTGTGTTCTGCCTGTAGAAGCAGCTCAATGTTATCCTATGGGTCCATGCACATTAGGATATTTAGAGGCATATTTTGAGATGAACGTTTAGAGGCAGTAAAAAAAAACCTTCTGGTTCGCGTTCCTGATTGGAGCTTACTGGCAGAAAAAACATAAAACTCTCCTAAACTCATTTAAACTTTATACAAAAAAATGCTCTTTATGAACGTTTTTTACTCCCAAGAGAACAGACTTTTTTTAAGCCCAGTGTGCATGGCGCCTGAAGATTCTTCTGTATTGCTGCAGCAATAGTGATAATTATTAATACAGTGCACTTCTTGGAAACCTGTTGTTGCATTTGCAGTTGCATTTGGTATATACCATTCAAACTACAGAGCCTGCTGAAGATCATCTGAACTTTTCATCAAGGAACATTGAGTCATCATAAAGTAAAAGAAGTGCAGCGCTGCTTGAGTCATCATAGCTTTTGCTCTATTTTCCCTCCTCTCCATGAGCCTTCAATATTGGCCAAAGCATTAATAGGTCATATTCACCTAAGAACTCTCTTTACTAGCGCAAACTGAATGTATTGGTAATTGTTGCCTATTGATGCATCTGATTATTTGCAGTTCTCTGGTTTAGGCCTGTTCATAGATTATTCAACAGTTACATTTGGTTTTCTCACTTTTTGGCAGCTGCCAAGGGAGTGGATAGTAGAGAGTGGTCTGACGGTCAGAAGACATTCCCCTGCTGTCCTGTACTCCACTCTCATGCACAGCAAATAAATCTGTACTGTTATTCTTACATTGAACTGTCACTGTCACATTAGTAACTGTATTTGTGGAAATCAAAGTTCCCTTTAAGCAGAGTTAGTGGAGTAAATACCATTGATTTTCTCAACCTGTGTACCTCTTTACTGATACCATGAGTGAACCCAGTGTGTCAGGGGTGGCGGAGGACCCTCAAGGGGGCAGCAATATATATATATATATATATATATATATATATATACAATTCAGGTGAGGTGAACATTGCCAGTGCAAGCAATCAAGCCCTACCCATGGGCCATATATAAAACAAAAAAATCCAGGATTGCTGCACACAATATTTAATGAAAAATAGAAAAAAAAAATATATATACAAACATGTATCAGATTGTTCCAAATAAAGAAACAGTTTTGGGCTAGAACAACAGTTTGCGCCCTTCTTTGGGTAGGAACAATCACAAATGAATCAACATTCAGTTATTTCATATATATACACATCTTACACCGGGAATCAATTAAACAATTAACCCACAATATGTTAAACATCTCTTCTGTTTAAGTTCATTCTCTATATCACCTGAGGGAAGTTTCATTTTTAACCTGTCATTAAAGTATATAAGATAATTAAATCGATGATCGGATACTATATTATACCATCACCATTAGAAATACATACATATGACAATAGAGTATATTGCACATGACCCGATCTAAAACCATTTTATATAAAAAAAAGGAAATAAAATGAAAGAAATAGGTATAAATCGAAGTCCTTGTTCAATCCCCTGAAATACAAAGCATCAAGACGATTGATCCAATAGACTTCTCTTTTCTTTAACCTAAGTTCCCTATTAGCACCCCGTCTATCATGTGTAAAAGCTTCAATGACCATATAGCATAGTTGGGCTACCATATGTCTCATTTCTATAAAGTGCCTAGCTAGTGGAAGTTGTGTCAGTTTATCCCATATTGTTATGCTTTGCGTTTATCTAGCAAGCTTCTTGTGGTAAAACCAAGGAAGCTTAGACTTCTGTAGTGTATCAATGCTTTTCTAAAAAGAAAAGCTGCACATATAACTATAGGATACACAATACAACACAACTCATAGCTTACAAAATATGTCTACAATATGCACAATGCCAATCATAACTTCCTCTCTAGCCGTCCAACTGCTCTATTTACATATCAATGGAGGGGGAAGGGGGAAGCCTGGCTTCCCTGAAAGCACATGGTCTTAAAATCGAACTCTATATTATGGCACAAAGTCACTAAAACTTAGCCATGGCAACACACGTATGGAGTACTTATGCCAAGCTATATGGTCCTTCACTTTCTGTGTGGTTTCACCAACGTACAGGAGACCACACGGACATTTAATGATGTAAATAACAAACAATGACTGATAGGTATGGTATCCCTTAATCTTGATAATTTTCCCACAGTGTGGACGATTAAATGATTTACCCCTCATCATAGAGCCCCACTGTATGCAGCTAAGACAAGGGTATGACCCATTATTAGGGGGACCCAAAAAAGTCCTAGAGATATTGCTATTGTGTTTAATTTGGTCAGATTTTACAACTCTAGAATATTTAGTACACCCTTTACGATAAGAGGGCGTAGGCATATGTTGGAATTCTCTAATCTGTGGCTAATTTTCTCTCAAAATGGACCAATGTTTTTTTGCAGTGTTAAATATCCCGGTAGAATGGAGATGATACTGTGTCACAAATGGAAGTTTTCTATCTATTTTATGCCTGCCTACTCTTTCCACCGACTCATCCCTCACTTTTTTAATCATATTTCTAGGATATCCTCTAATAATTAGATAATTTTCTACCTCATCCTGCTTCCTCCGTATTGGATCACTCGCTATTCTTTTGATGCGGGAAAACTGGCTCTTAGGAATTGATTTAAAGACACATGATGGGTGGAAACTTTCATGATATAGCAACTGGTTACGATCTATAGGCTTTACATATATATCAAAATAAATGTTAATATATAAAAATAAATCCCTTAGTGTGCTGCTGTATTAATCCCCCTCAAAAAATAAATGTAAACAGGTGATCAATCACAATTCTCAATGCAGCTTTGCATTGCGGATTGTGATTGATTCTCTGTTTACATTTCTATATGTAGAAGAGTGTGAACATTCTTGGGCACTTGAGAATTGTAGTGTGCTTTTGTGTAAGAAAATCATCTGTACATTGAGTTTTCCACACCATTTTTTTCTCTTTTGTATTTTTCCCATGTAGCCTGTGCCTGGAAATATCTCTGTACACTAATTCATGTCACAGTAGCACACTACCTAGAAAATGTTTACACTCACCTACTCAGTGGTACACTCTGCAAAAAAACAGCTTGTCCTACCCAGCATAGCTTTCCTGGATGTACTCCCATCCATGACTCAACAGTATCTCTGCAAAAATGGAATGCTTTCCATCTCCAAGCAAACATTACAGCATTCCTGTGCCCCTACCCCTGGCTTGGCAGCATAGGCGTGGGCACAAGGTGTGCCAGGTGTGCCTGGGCACACCCTAATCACCTTGTGTTTGCGCAGATTCCTCCTGTTTAGACCCCTGATAGTTCAAAAAGCCACCAAAATGTAAAAACATTATTAAAGAAATAAAATTGTAAAAAGATAATAAATAAATAAAACGATCAAAATAAAAACTACTGACCGTCCATTGCTCTGCTGACACTGTCAGTATACAGTATCTCACAAAAGTGAGTACAACCCTCACATTTTTGTAAATATTTTATATTATCTTTTTATGTGACAACACTGAAGAAATGACACTTTCCCACAATGTAAAGTAGTGAGTGTACAGCTTGTATAACAGTGTAAATTTGTTGTCCCCTCAAAATAACTTAACACACAGCCATTCATGTCTAAACTGCTGGCAACAAAAGTGAGTACACCCCTAAGTGAAAGTGTCCAAATTAGGCCCAAAGGGGTTGATTTACTAAAGCTTGAAAGTGCAAAATTTGGTGCAGCTCCACACAGAAACCAATCAACTTCAAGGTTTTATTGTCAAAGCTGATTGATTAAACAAGCTGAAGTTAGAAGCTGATTGGCTAGCATGAACAGCTGCACTGGTTTTTGCACTCTCCAGCTTTAGTAAACCAACCCCAAAGTGGTAATATCGTGTGTGGCCACCATTATTTTTCAGCACTGCTTTAACCCTCTTGGGCATGGAGTTCACCAGAGCTTCACAGGCTGCCACTGGAGTCATCCACCACTCCTCCATGACGACATCACAGAGCTGGTGGATGTTAGAGACCTTGCGATCCCCCACCTTTCATTTGAGGATGCCCCACAGAGGCTCAATAGGGTTTAGGTCTGGAAACATGCTTGGCCAGTCCATCACCTTTACACTTAGCTTCGTTAGCAAGGCAGTGGTCGTCTTGGTGGTGGGTTTGGGGTCGTTATCATGTTGGAATACTGTCCTGTGGCCCAGTCTCCGAAGGGAGGGGATCATGCTCTGCTTCAGTATGTCACAGTACATGTTGACATTCATGTTCCCTCAATGAGCTGTAGCTCCCCAGTGCCGGCAGCACTCATGCAGCCCCAGATCATGACACTCCCACCACCATGCTTGACTGTATGCAAGACAAACTTGTCTTTGTACTCCTCGTCTGGTTGTTGACACACACTTGACACCATCTGAACCAAATACGTTTATCTTGGTCTCATCAGAGCACAGGACATGGTTCCAGTAATCCATTTCCTTAGTCTGCTTGTCTTCAGCAAACTGTTTGCAGGCTTTCTGATGCATCATCTTTAGAAGAGGCTTCCTTCTGACAGGCTGACTCCCGCCCTTTCAACCTCTGCAGCAGTGCTGGCAGCACTCATGCGTCTATTTCCCATAGACAACCTCTGGATATGACACTGAGCATGCGCACTCAACCTCTTTGGTCAACCATGGGGAGGCCTGTTCTGAGTGGAACCTGTCCTTTTACACCACTGTATGGTCTTGGCCACCGTGCTGCAGCTCAGTTTCAGGGTCTTGGCAATCTTCGTATGGCCTAGGCAATCTTTATGTACAGCAACAATTCTTTTATTCATATCCTCAGAGAGTTCTTTGCCATGAGGTGCCATGTTGAACTTCCAGTGACCAGTATGAGAGAGTGAGAGCAATAACACCAAATTTAACACACCTGCTCCCCATTCACACCTGAGACCTTGTAACATGAATGAGTCACATGACACCGGGGAGGAGACTTAGGGGTGTACTCACTTTTGTTGCCAGCAGTTTAGACATTAAGGGCTGTGTGTTGAGTTTTTTTGAGGGGACAGCAAATTTACACTGTTATACAAGTTGTACATTCACTACTTTAGTAGCAACGTGTCATTTCTTCAGTGTTGTCACTTGAAAAGCTATAATAAAATATTTACAAAAATGTCAGGGGTGTACTTACTTTTGTGAGATACTGTATATACACATGCGCACACACACAAATGTGTTTGAGAATTGGGGTACACACCCTAATGCAATAGACGATGCATACCTATTCTTAGCAGCACATTATACTGGGAAAACTCTGTATATGTTATCTAAGGCTCAGCACTGCCTCAAGAAAAATAACAGTTCCCTATGCCCAGCTCAGCACCTGAGGTCTCCTAGAAATATCCCTGTGCCTCCACACTTTGCTCAGCAGCATACAGTGACTTGCAATATAGTGTCCTTGGAAATATTTCTCCCAGACATGCCACTGCTTATTATCCTTAACATAGTTGTGCCCATGCATAATCATATGGGTTGTTATATGTCTATGATAGAAAGGAGCACTAGCTGGATGATTTGTTGGATGCCCAAGCCATGTTACGTATGTATTCCAATAGCAAGCAAAATGTTAAATAAAATAAATAAACAATGAATATAAATAAATCATATTCCCCATTGTATTGAAACAACACTGGGAGGGTGAGCACCAAATATGATGTCATAGGAAACTCCTTCCCCAGAGTGCCCTGGGCTTAAAATCGAGCCAGTGCTAGGAACCCCCTCATGTTTCCAATTGGAGTTTGAGCAGTTTGAAGCCAGTAGATGTGCTCCCTCGTCTGGGATGCTTCCACTGGAGAATTATCCATCACAAAACACCACCAATGGAATTATTTAACCATTGTTAACACTGCACAGTGAGTATATTTGCCCTTTACATGGGAAGGGGCAGATGGATGGTACATAAGCCCCCCTTGCTGGCACCCCTTTCAGCAGAATATTAGTTACAAATATCTTAAAGTAGAAGTTTGGGGTTTAAATAAACAAAAAAACATCCATACTCTCATGTATGCTGTAGCTGTCCCATGTTGTCTCTAAGACCAAGAACTGAGTGATCACATGAACGTTGCTTCCTCAGTTGTTGGTCTGCGCGAAGTGTCATCATCTTTCTCTGCTCTTCATCTCCACTGGAGCACCAGGCAGGAGAGGGGACAAGGGCAGCTGGCTTTAACCCACAGCTGCGTGCTGAGAGCCTGAGCCAGCTGCGTGAATCCCAACAATTTGGTCACGGGTCTTCCAGAGCCTGGAGCGGCTCTGCCTTGTCAGCTGTCAGCAGGCAATAATCTGCTATAGGCTAACTTTTGGTCACAGGAGAGTAAAAGTAAGTGCACTCCTGAAACCCACAAGAAAAGTGGGGCCCAAAACTTTGGTCACAGTTCTCTCAGGGAATTTCAGGTGAAGGTGATTTAGTTCTTAACCCCGCAGAAGCTGCTGACGATGATGGATTCTTTGTTCAGCTGCTGGTGATGATGGGCTCTTTTTTCTAGATTTGCCTGGCAAAAGCTGTCCTACTCTTCATGCAAGGATTTTGGCTCCTGTAGTTCAGAGTCCATCTGCCTCTGTTGCCATGTATGGTGCAGCGCCCCTTTAGCCCTATAGTTCCCATGATTCATGGCACCTGCACAGCAAGTCCTTTCCCTGCCTCTGATTGGTTCCAGCTCTCCTACTCCCTGATTTGCTAAAGTCCGCTGCCAGGAGGGAGGGGGGGGACAAAGCAGGAGCTGGGGAGTCCACACAGAAGCAGTTCAGCCAGCAGTGAGAGGGAGTAACCCTGGTTTCATTCTTCTCTATTTACACAGCAGCCTAGTAGGGGGAGTTAAGCAGGGGAGTTCACGCAGAGAGTCGCTCAGCTCGCTTTGCAGACAGCAGCTCTGTCATGGGGGGGGGGGGGAGCAGGGGATCACAAAGACAGGAAGAGAGCAGGATGGAAATTTTTTCAAGAATGAACAACATTCTAACTGTGAATGTGGTTTTCATTTGAGAAAAATCCTACATATTGTAATGTTTATGTTCTAGGCACAGAAGAAACCTGTTATTACATCTGGGATTCCATTCAAGTCGCAGGCCTAGATGAAGTTTTAAGGGCTTTCAATTTAAATTAGCTGTGCCAATGATGACAAGACCGAATGTTCTGACAAATGATTTTTCAGAACAACCGTACAAATATTTGAACAAAATTCTGCTGCTGTAAGGCCAGTTTCACAGTAAAGACCTTCCCTTTCGAAGAACAAACACCAGGGAAAGTAATTGTCACTGGGAAAATGTGGGGCTATTGTCCTCTAGTTAGGCCTTCTACATAGGATGAAAGTTTAGGCATAAAAATAGCACAAGATTATCTTCACATCCACACCATTATACATTACACACCAGGGCTGTCAGCTTCAACAGCTCAGGTTCCTGTACACCTTGTAAATATAAATTTGGAGAGCTGAGTCCGATAACAATCCTTCACAACACTTTATTTGGTAAAGGATAAGCAATCTGAGACATTCAAACAAACCCAGCAGAACGCTGATGCTTTTCAGCCAATGCCTTAGTCATACATAGTGATTGTAAACCTTTTTTTTTTTTTTTAAATAACCAACATGTTATACTACCTGCTCTGTCCAATGGTTTTACACAGAGCAGCCCGATCCTTCTCTTCTGGGGTTCCTCTCCGACACTCCTCGCTCCTCATGCCAGGCACTCATGTGGGCTCAATCCTAAACTGCACTCTGTGTTCATTGACAACCAGAGCATGGCTCCACCCTGCCCACCGCTCTCGGCTCACTGGCTGTGATTGAAAGCAGCAGGAGCCAATGGCTCCTGCTGTTGCCTCTCTGTCCTGTGAGGAGAGAGAGAGAGACAGGAGAGCTCAGGCTCAGGTAAGTAAAAGGGGGGCTGGGGGTGTCTGCATACAGAAGGTTTTTTTAACTTAATGCAAAGAAAGCATTAAGGTACAAAACCTTACGCCTTTAGAACAGCTTTAATCTTTTATACTGTTCTCCCTTCTTAGCCACATCTAATCCCAATGCTAATTATTAGGGCAATCTGTGACTAGCAACTGCTTTTAGGGTGCAGGCATAATCACACAAAATATTTAAGAACTTTCACATATACAGTATCTCACAAAAGTGAGTACACCCCTCACATTTTTGTAAATATTTTATTATATCTTTTCACGTGACAACACTGAAGAAGTGGCACTTTGCTACAAAGTAAAGTAGTGAGTGTACAGCTTGTATAACAGTGTAAATTTGCTGTCCCCTCAAAATAACTCAACACACAGCCATTAATGTCTAAACTGCTGGAAACAAAAGTGAGTACATCCCTAAGTGAAAATGTCCAATTTGGGCCCAATTAGCCATTTTCCCTCCCCGGTGTCATGTGACTCACAAGGTCTTTACAAGGTCTCAGGTGTGAATGGGGAGCAGGTTTTAAATTTGGTGTTATCGCTCTCACTCTCTCATACTGGTCACTGGAAGTTCAACATGGCACCTCATGGCAAAGAACTCTCTGAGGATCTGAAAAAAAAGAATTGTTGCTCTACATAAAGATGGCCTAGGCTATAAGAAGATTGTTAAGACCCTGAAACTGAGCTGCAGCGCGATGGCCAAGACCATACAGAGGGTTTAAAAAAAGACAGGTTCCACTCAAAACAGACCTTGCCATGGTCGACCAAAGAAGTTGAGTGCACGTACTCAGTGTCATATCCATAGGTTGTCTTTGGGAAATGGACATATGAGTGCTGCCAGCATTGCTGCAGAGGTTGAAGGGATGAGGTGTCTTTAGAAAACTGTTTGCAGGCTTCCTTGTGCATTATTTTTAAAAGAGGCTTGCTTCTGGGACGACAGCCATGCAGACCAATTTGATGCAGTGTGCGACGTATGGTCTGAGCACTGACAGGCTGACCCCAGCCTGTCAGTGCTCAGACCATACGTCGCACACTGAATCAAATTGGTCTGCATGGCTGTCGCCCCAGAAGGAAGCCTCTTTTAAAAATAATGCACAAGGAAGCCTGCAAACAGTTTTCTAAAGATAAGCAAACTAAGGACATGGATTACAATCCTATGGTCTGATGAGACCAAGATAAACTTATTTGGTTCAGATAGTGTCAAACGTGTGGTGGCAACCAGGTGAGGGGTACAACCACAAGTGTGTCTTGCCTACAGTCAAGCATGGTGGTGGGAGTGTCATGGTCTGGGGCTGCATGAGTGCTGACTGCACTGGGGAGCTACAGTTCATTGAGGGAACCATGAATGCCAACATGTACTGTGACATACTGAAGCAGAGCATGATCCCCTCCCTTCACAGACTGGGCCGCAGGGCAGTATGCCAACATGATAACAACCCCAAATACTCCTCCAAGATGACCACTGCCTTGCTAAAGAAGCTGAGGGTAAAGGTGATGGACTGGCCAAGCATGTTTCCAGGCCTAAACCTTATTGAGCATCTGTGGGGCATCCTCAATTAGAAGGTGGAGGAGAGCAAGGTCTCTAACATCCACTACCTCTGTGATGTCTTCATTGAGGAGTGGAAGAGGATTCCAGTGACAACCTGTAAAGCTCTGGTGAACTCCATGCCCAAGAGGGTTAATGCAGTCCTGGAAAATAATGGTGGCCACACAAAATATTGACACTTTGGGCCCAATTTGGACATTTTCACTTAGGGGTGTACTCACTTTTGTTGCCAGCGGTTTAGACAGTAATGGCTGTGTGTTGAGTTATTTTGAGGGGACAGCAAATTTACACTGTTATACAAGCTGTACACTCACTACTTTACATTGTAGCAAAGTGTCATTTCTTCAGTGTTGTCGCATGAAAAGATAGAATAAAATATTTACAAAAATGTGAGGGGTGTACTCACTTTTGTGAGATACTGTAGATCAAAAACTGTATCAAAACAGTATCAAAAAATGCCCACAAACATTATACCCTAATTCTCAAAGAGAAATTGGAGTGGAAAAGGGGGAAAAAATAAGACGGGAGATGAACAAAGAGCACCCAAAAACCCTCCTTTGTTATAGCACCATCTTTCCAACCTATAGTACCATAAAATAAATAAGATTACTCAATCTGATATATCAAAAATGGAGAGAAAAAGGGGGGGATCCCTGTTGCAATCATTATGGAAACAAAAACACTATAGTGGTTGCCCATAGCAAAAAATAAATAAACATTGTAGTTGCTCACTGCAACAAAGGGACATTATGGTTGTCCATAGCAAAGAAGAAAAAAATATTGATTGTGGTTGCCCATATCATCAAAAACATCTAAACTAAACAGTGTGATTGCAATAGCAACAAAAGGATATTATCAGGCAAGCTGAGTGCTTCAAACCCTGCAATAATCAGTGTTAATTTTGATTTCAGTTTAGTCATAGACTTTTGACTAAAACGCCATTTTAGTTTTAGTCATATTTTAGTCTTTTGACTAAAATGCAATTTTAGTTTTAGTTGTATTTTAGTCATCTGAATTGTTGTAGTTTTAGTCATATTTTAGTCGACTAAAATCACCAGTGCATTTTAGTGAACTAAAATCAAATGGGTCTAGTTAAATTGTAGTGCATTATTTAAACATTTCTCTAGAATTTCCAAACTAATTATATACTCCTGGAGTAAAAATCTAAAAACATGTTTTTATTTGTGGTATTAAGGTTTGAACACGCACTACAGACACAGATTAAGGCTCGGTTCACACTACAGTGACTTGGGATCCGACTTGTGTCGCCCCAAGTCGCTTGACATAAGAAATGCCATTGAAGTGAATGAGAGCCATCTTAATGTACACTACTCAAGTCGCTCCGACTTCAAAAAAGGTTCCTTCAAGGCGACTTCTATCCGACTTGTGCCAATAGAATTCAATGGAAGTCGTCTCCATGTCGGATCCTCATCTATATTGAAGCGACTTTGCAGGAAAAAGAAAATAATTTTACCCAGGTACTCCCCAGGCAACCCCCTCCCTTCAACAGAGCTGATTCTCTGATTGGCCACAAGTCACCTGTCATGGAGGTCGCTTTAAGTTGCATTTTAAGTTGTGCAAAGTCGCGCTGAAGTGGCGTTAAAAATCACCTTGCAAAGTCGCCCCTGAAGTCGGATCGCCCCTGTGTGAACCGGGCCTTAGCCATTTTGATATATAAAAATATTGCTTTTTTGACAAACAGAAGTGCAACTTTAAAGTACAATAAACTGTAAATTCTATTGGCTGTAATGTCATTGCACATATTACCTGAATATATTACCAATGTTAAATATTAAAAATATATATATAAAAAAAGCCTTATGACTAAAATGCCATTTTCATTTTAGTCGTATTTTAGTGATCTGAATTGTTTTAGTCGTATTTAAGTTGACTAAAATAGTGTTACATTAGTTGACTAAAATATTTAAGTAGACAAAATTAGCACTGGCGATAATGCCCTCTTTCGCAGTGCTGGGGTTCATTCCTATGGCATTTGGAGTACTCAGCCTCCCCAGGGAGTAGCACTAAGTCCATCTCACAGGTTTCCCCACTCAGGTGTCCCATCTACCATCTGTTCCCCTGGGATTGGCAAAGAGTGGCCTGCAGCTGGCTTCATTCTTTTCCCAGGTACCAATCCCATAAAACAGAAAGTGGGACTTTCCTGAATCCCTGACGTACCTTGCTTTCTGTGACAAGGCAATGTTCTCATTTCAGAACCCTGAAGCCTCATGTACATTTCTGCTGACGTTTAGGGGCAGTTGGACATGTTTTCCAGCTGTCCCTGAACTCTCCTCCATGTTATGTTATCAGTACATGTACACAGGGTCGTTTATAGTCGTTTCTAGGCAGCTGAGTTTAGAGGCATTTGCTGGAAAGCAAAAAAAAATGCGTTCGGGACGGATGTTCAGAGGTGTTTGAAACGCCAAATGCCTGTAACAGCTTGGAAATGCGCCTAAATGCGATAGCTCAGATCTAGGAGCGTTTCGTTTAAAGAAATTTTTCATTAAAAAAAAAAAATGCTTCTAAACGCAAACACGGCTAAATGGATGTTTTTAAACGTCGGTTTCTAGCTGTCAAGTTGAATTATTCAGGGGGGGTTGAAAAACGTCCCGTGTACAAGTTGCCTTACAACACCATGTGATTGAACTACAAATCTCAGTTATGGGTAGAGTTGACTTTTAAAAGGTTATTTCAGTGGCTATTTTATTTTACATAACATATTTTAAATTCTATTACATCTGTTTTACTGGATTGCTACACTAGTGGTTTGCAGAAGAGGTTGGACTACAGTTTACTTTGAGGAATACAATGGGAAAGAGTGTGGTTTATTGTATCATAGAATAAAGGGAAACAGTTATTGCATCCATATTACAAGCGATATTGCAAACTAAGTGGGTTAATTACCAAATATGTGTAAAACGCATCTGTTTTGGCAAAAACATTGATTCGTCTTTAAACTGGTCTAAAGGTACCTATACAGAAGAGGAAAAAGAGGTGGTATCTTTAGTGGTCTACACCAGGCAGAGGTTGTATGTGCAGATATCACAAGGACAGGTGACCCAAGCATGTCTGTCCTTCTCTCTCTTCTTTTTGTAATCTGTGAAGAAGTAAAGCTGCATTGCACATCATTACCTATTAACTATTATTTTTTCTTCACTTTTTAGAAATGTCTCTGATGTAGACAGAGCAAAATAATTATGCGACTGCTGCTTCCTATTGTCTGTTTTTTTGTTTACCTGTTTTTAATTACCAAACAGCAAGTTTACATTGTGGGACCACACTGTAACCAGGGCCAGATCAGCCTACCGGGATACATTCCCAGAGTTCCTGGTGTCCCCCTTGATGATTGCTCCACTTTTTACCGGAATTTGCTCTTATATATAAAGCCCTATGTGCTTTCATATCTGTCTTATCTATATATTATACACTCTTCAAATGTGCTTTAAAATGCATGGTTTTCCCTTTTATGAACAAGAAAATAATGGTGTTATGCTGTTGGGCTGGTATAATAATGCTATGGGGCTGGTATGAAATGATTTCCAGGGCTGGTTTTTATTCCCAGCCCAGCCCTGACTGCAACTGCGAGCCAAACACTTGGTTGCTTTGCTGACCCATTGATCTCATTGGGCGAGTTTGAAAGACATATTGTCTGTCACACTCAGCAGCCCTAGTTAAAATTGCTGCTTTGCTTGTACAGCCTTGTCAGGCTGTAATGTCAGAATTCTGGCAATTGGGGGCAGACAATCAGGCATAGCCACCTATTTTTACTGCCGCCATTCCAGCTACCAGTATGAAACACCCATAATTTATTTCAGGTACTTATATGGCGCCGTCAATTTACGCAGCGCTTTACATATATATTGTACATTCACATCAGTCCCTACCCTCAAGGAGCTTACAATCTAAGGTCCCAAACTCACATTCATACATATACTAGGGCCAATTTAGACAGGATCTAATTCACGGAATCTAACATTC
>BLSH010462490.1:23597-41756 GCA_018402905.1 Glandirana rugosa | reverse complement strand
GAGGGCAAGGAGAGGGGGGACAGGGAGGGGGCCAGGGGGAGATAGTGAGAGGGGGGAGCGGGGGGTATAGAGTGAGACCGGGAACAGGGGGAGAGAGTATAAGGGAGCAGAGAGAGGGGGCAGGGAGAGACGGGGTGCAGGGGGAGAGACGGGGCGTGGATTGAGGGGGTGCAGGGGGAGAGAGGGGGCATGGAGAGAGGGTGGGCAGTGAGAGGGAGAGAGGACGGCAGGGAGAGAGAGAGAGATAGAGAGAGGGTGGGGGAGAGGGAGGGACAGAGAGGGGACCAGGGGGGAGAGTGAGAGGGGTGAGCGGGGGGAGGGAGTGAGAGTAAAAGGGGTGAGGGTGCCCTACAGCTGCCATTTATCCATTATTATGGACAGAGTATGGAGACTAATTGAGTTGAATAAAATGGTATTTATTTGTTCCAAATAGAAAATGAATGCAAAAACAGATGCACACCTGAAACCAGACACGTAATCCCTGCCCAAGAGTCAGTCAGATAAAAACATGTAAACATTGACAAACACCCGGCCGAGAAAAACACAAACCTCTGCTATTCCGGACTAGGAACAATTGATGTTGCACTTGCAGGCTGATCGATGTAAATTGGATAGGCGTATACACGCATATATGGGGGAACTAATCCCCTCCAATCGAGACAGCCTGCTAGTGGTTGTGCAAAGAACTGCCTCTATTGCATGGAAGGTAATACCCTACTAATAAAGTCCATAAGCAACATGTTGCTATTTCACAGAAGCTGTTGGAGACCGCCGTGCTGTTTCCAAACAAGTTTAGGATAAGGACGGTTAGTCCGTGTTGGAGCGTGCACTCTGATGTTGAAAGTTCCCCAGAACCAGGTTGATTCTGCGCCCTCTAGTGTACCTTCCATGCAATAGAGGCAGTTCTTTGCACAACCACTAGCAGGCTGTCTCGATTGGAGGGGATTAGTTCCCCCATATATGCGTGTATACGCCTATCCAATTCACATCGATTAGCCTGCAAGTGCAACATCAATTGTTCCTAGTCCAGACTAGCGGCATTTTGTGTTTTTCTCGGCCGGGTGTTTGTCAATGTTTGCATGTTTTTATCTGATTGACTCTTGGGCAGGGATTACGTGTCTGGTTTCAGGTGTGCGTCTGTTTTTGCATTACTTTTCTATTTGGAACTAATAAATACCATTTTATTAATTAGTCTCCATACTCTGTCCCTAATCACCGCTAAACGGCAGCTGTGGGGCACCCTCACCTGCTGTACCTTTCTCATTTTTTGTATATGTATATGGTAAGGACAGGACATCTAACGATGGAGGAGACGCTGTGAGCTATATTTATTTATATGTAGCGCCCTCCTAGTTTGGGTACTAGAGAGTGTATATAGTTTTTGGCTCTGTCTGCTTAACAGAGGAGCTGAAAGGTAAATTTACATGCTGTCTGCTTATCAGAGAGCTGATTTAAGTAAGGTCTGCTCTATGTGCTCTGGTGCTGTTTCATATGGTCGGGAGATCTTTTACCATGTCCAATAGTACCGGGCGCTATTGGACAGAGGGGAAAAGCCTCAGCCAGTAACAGCAGGTGTATTTGGAGGTGGTTCTGATCAGCTAGCAGGGGAGTGGTGACCCACTGCATCTTGGGTGAACACCTTCATATAAAACGGAGCACATGGGCTCAAGGTTAGGAGTCCCAGCCCATTCAGGCTTGAGGGGTGAGGTGTATGTTTAGCTCCTGGCTGCTAGGTCCGAGAGCCTATCCAGGAGGCTGCCGGCTGCTAGGCCTAGTCGAGGCCTATCCGGATGATGAAGCTGCAACCCACAGTTCCATAGAAGCTGACAGAGGGAGGATGCCTCTGGATTCGGTCTGATACTGCAGTGGCAAAGTGTCGCTTGGAGGTTGGCAGAACAGGCTACTGACTGTGGTGTGAGTACAGATCTGTGGGAGAATCCCTGAGACTGTGTGCTAGAATTTCCCCTGCTCTCATATCAGCTTTATTGGGTGTGCCAGCTAGAAAGGAGACACTGCAGAGTGTCTTGAAGAACAGAGTCCAGCTTCTGTCCTTACTATTTAACAAGGGACCTGTTCTGCTAAAATCAGCTTGCCATAAAGTGCCTTGGTAGTCTGCTACACTGAGTTAGAAAGGAGACACTGGATAGTGTCTTGAAGAAACAAAGTCCGGCATGTCCTTTGTTGCTTAAAGATGGACTTGTTTCACTGGAGTCAGTCTGCTGTGTGAAGCCACTGATTGCCTGCTGTACAGAACCTAGGGAGAATTTGTCCTCAGTTACATTCAGTTACTTGGAGTATCCTATCTCTACCCTTCTCCTATCCAAGTTCAACAAATAAAGCATTGAAAATGTATCCCCTAGACTGGTCATTGGAAACAAGCAGGATTGTGTGTGCACCTGGCTGTGTGGAAATACCAGTGACTGGCTGCAAGAATATTCAGTGGGAGGCTCGGGAAAATATTAATTTCATTACCGCTACATATATATCCCAAGGCTCCATTTTTTCTTTCTTTTTTTCTCAGTAGAGAGTAAAAGGGAGCAAAGAGAGAGGACAGTGAGAGAGAGGGGGCCAGGGAGAGAGAGAGGGGGGCAGAGAGAGGTAGCGAGAGGGCAGGTAGAGAGGGAACAGGGGGCAGGGGGAGAGAGAGATGGAGAGGGGGCAAGGAGAGAGAGAGGGGGGCATTGTCGTTGCTAGGGGGTGCGGGGGTGACATCGGCGGACTGAGTCGGGCTGCTCTGATGCAGGAACAGAGAGAGAGAGGGGGGGCAGAGGAAGAGAGACAGGGAGGGGGTAAGAAGAGAGAGAGAGAGAGAGGGGGGCAGGAGGAGAGAGGGGGATAGGGACTGGTCAGTGTTCACTCACTTGGATGGTCCCGAGGGGCTCACTGGCTCAGTCAGCGCTTTCTCTTTCAATGTGGCTGTCGGCTTCACAGATGGAGCACACAGGCAGCGAGAGAGGGGGACAGGAGAAGGCGTGCTGTAGGTGGATGGAGCAGTGTGGGGATCAACTCCCTACAGGACAGCTGCAGCTCCCAAGCCAGCTGTCACCCGCACCCGCAAAGAACGGAGCGGTCATCAGAGTAGGGGGAGGAGAGGAGCAGGTGAATGGAGCCTTAAGTTTTCTCTCAGGCCCTGCATGTCTGTGGCGTAAGAAGTGAGGCCTTTCAGAGGGCATCAGAGTGGCCTGGCTCCATCTGCCTCTGGTGTCACCCCTCTGGCGGGTGTCACCCGGGCATGGTCCCCCTCTATCACACACCCCTAGCGATGTCACTGGGCTTCAATAAACAAAGAAGAAGAGTAAAGAACTTCTATGATTTAGTATACTTCACCTTTGATTACAGCTCCCTCTCTGTGGGACACTGCAGCGGTAATTCAGTGCAATAATATCTCATGCTTCAATGATAATGCCAAGCTAATTTAATATAAATTCTGTTGGGGTCTTTGTGACTTCAGCCTTCAGGATATCTCTACTTTTGTGGGAAAAAAATACTGCATATACAATTGCTACACAAGCCATATTCTAATTTAATGTGATTAAAAATGACCTTTCCTTTTCATTCTGCAGAGCTGTCATTTCTATAAAATCAAATGCAATATGGCAACCTGGAGGAGTTTTGATGAATGGAACACCCCCAGAAAAATCATTTTCTGCTGTGAAAATGGTGCACTGATTTTCTCTGAAGTCGCACTAACATACAAATCAGATTTTAGGCATCCTCTGCAAAAAAAAAATATATTTTTGGTAATATACTCCCAAAGGGTTAATCACTTCTAAAGGGACGCAGACCCTGCATTTTCCTCATTAGAACAGTTCAAGGGCAATAGCTGATTAATAATGAAAAAGTCACTCCAATTCAGATTCAGGCTGGGTTCACACTTGTCCGACAAATGGACCAACATTGTGAGCACAAGTCGCATTACGTCACAAAATCAATGTTTCCCTATGAGAGCCGTCTTAACTGGTCCGACACAAGTCAGTTTGACTTTGGAAAAGGTTCCTGTACTACTTTGGTCCGACTTTGGTCCTACTTCAGCCCATTGAATATCATTGAAGTAGGATCAAAGTCGGATTCTTGTTCTAACCATCCGACTTGTGACATCCGACTTAGTAATTACAGGAGCAGTAAAAGGAATTTATCTCACAGTAGGATTGTTTTGATTGGTCAAAGGACAAGTCACTATCTCAAAGTCTGAGCAAAATCTTATCTTGTTCATTCAAGTCGGATGGAAGTAGGACCAAAGTAGGACAGAAGTTAGGAACGATGTTGCAGGGCAATGTAGGATCAAAAGTCTGACCGTTTTTTTGTCGGATAGTGTGAACCCAGCCTTACTCTACACACAACAAACATTTTTTTCTTTAGAGCAGAAACAAGTAGAAATCTGCAACAAGTGTTTTAAAATCCATGCAAAAGTGTCAATATTTTGTGTGGCCACGATTATTTCCCATCACTACCTTAACCCTCTTGGAGCGTGGAGTTCACCAGAGCTTCACAGGTTGCCACTGGAGTCCTCTTCCACTCATCCAAGATGACATCACAGAGGCGGTGGATGTTAGAGACCTTGCACTCTTCCACTTTCTGTTTGAGGATGCCCCACAGATGTTCAATAAGGTTTAGGTCTGGAGACATGCTTGGCCAGTCCATCACCTTTACCCTCAGCTTCTTTAGCAAGGCAGTGGTCATCTTGGAGGTGTGGTTGGGGTCATTATCATGCTCGAATACTGGCCTGTGTCCCAGTCTCTGAAGGGAGGGGATTGTGCTCTGCTTCAGTATGTCACAGTACATGTTGGCATTCATGGTTCCCTCAATGGACTGTAGCTCCCCAGCACCGGCAGCACTCATGCAGCCCCAGACCATGACATTCCCACCACCATGCTTGACTGTAGGCAAGACACACTCGTCTTTGTACTTCTCACCTGGTTGCCGCCACACACGCTTGACACCATCTGAACCAAATAAGTTTATCTTGGTCTCATCAGACAATAGGACATGGTTCCAGTAATCCATGTCCTTAGTCTGCTTGTCTCCAGGAAACTATTTGCAGGCTTTCTTGTGCATCATCTTTAGAAGAGGCTTCCTTCTGGGATGACAACCATGCAGACCAATTTGATGCAGTGTGCGGCGTATGGCCTGAGCACTGACAGGCTGACCCCCCCACCCAGCCAACCTCTGCAGAAATGCTGGCAGCACTCATACATCTATTTCCCAAAGACAACCTCTGGATATGATGCTGAGCACGTGCACTCAACTTCTTTAGTCGACCATGGCAAGGCCTGTTCTGAGTGGAACCTGTCATGTTAAACCGCTGTATGGTCTTAGCCACCATGCTGCAGCTCAGTTTCAGGGTCTTGGCAATCTTCTTATAGCCTAGGCCTTCTTTATGTAGAGCAACAATTCTTTTTTTCAGTTCCTGAGAGAGTTCTTTGCCATGGGGTGCCAAGTTGAACTTTCACTGACCAGTAAGAGAGAGTGAGAACGATAACACCAAATTTAACACACCTGCTTTCCATTCACACCTGAGACCTTGTAACACTAATGAGTCACATGACACCGGGGAGGGAAAATGGCTAATTGGGCCCAATTTGGACATTTTCACTTAGGGGTGTACTCATTTTTGTTGCCAGAGGTTTAGACATGAATGGCTGTGTGTTGAGTTATTTTGAGGGGACAGCAAATTTACACGGTTATACAAGCTGTACACTCACTACTTTACATTGTAGCAAAGTGTAATTTCTTCAGTGTTGTCACATGAAAAGATAGAATAAAATATTTACAAAAATGTGAGGGGTGTACTCACTTTTGTAAGATACTGCATATATATATATATATATTTATTTATTTTTTATTTGTTTTTTTTAAGCGGAGACCATAGAGAACAAAATGGTGGGTGTTGCATTTTTTTATGTCACACTGTGTTTGCTTACCATTTTTTCAAAGGAAATTTTTTTTTGGAAAAAACTTTAACAAACTTTAGTGCACACAAACACAATCTAATACCATTTTTTTGGTAAAATATAAAATATAATGTTATGCAAAGTAAATAGATACCTAACATGTTATGTTTTATGGTATGGTATATTGTTTTTTTTTATGTTGTCCTTTTCATTTGTGTGTAATTCTGTTATATTGCCACATCACAGTTTCTTTTATTGATCACACCTATCCTTCTATGATATGGTACCATCATACTGAATGCTTATATTGTTCTTTTTGACTTGAAAATCAATAAATAAATACATATTTGCCTCTAAAATTGCATATGCCCACGGAATGGTGCCAAACCACAATAGCTAAAAATCTCCATAGGCGATGCTTTAAAAACCTTTATAGGTTATCAGTTTAGAGTTACACGGGAGGGTTAGAGCTAGAATTAATGCTCTTGTTCTGATGTTTCGGCAATACCGCACCTGTGTGGTGCAATCACCATTTACGTATGTGTGCAGGAATTACAAATGTGTTCGCGTTTGTGCGTGAATATGGTGGGAGGGGGACGCTTTAAAAAATATATATTTTTTATTATTTTTTTTTTTTAACTTTTTTTTTCACTGTCCCTTTATTTTTTTTATCAACTTTATTGCTATCACAAGGGATGAACATTAGGTCCTCTATGTAATGCAGCCAATGCCACTAGTCAGAGTGGTCACGGGCTCCCCGATCAGATAGGAGAGTCCTGGAAAGTCAGCAGCAGCAGGCAGGGGAGACCCCCTTCCGCCAACTGCAGAAATGATCAAGTGGCTCTATAGGCACTCAAATAACTTCTACTTTACAGGGAATTGGCTGCTGAAAATGTTGATACTGGGATAATGCTTGCAGATGTAGGCATCATCCTGGTATATATAAATGGACAATCAGCCCAGTACTAATCTAAGTGTGAATATACAGTAATGTATAATGTGATAGAAAATACACTTACATTCCTAGAGCACCTCCAGTGCTATGGTAAGTGCTTCGCAATGTATACAGGAACTTGCCAATAACTTGTACACATACAACCGTCAATGTTTCATCACTACCATTATTAGCAGTTCCACTCAAGGAAGTAATTTAGCATGACAGTAATAGCATGAGTCTGGCACAACACTTTATCCTCTGCATACAATTATACACTCAAACAAACATGTAACAGCAAATTAATTATTAGCTCATGCATAGTTTTAATACAAGCTTGACAAATGTGTCAGAGTAACCCCTTTCTGGGCAGTCCCAGCATTACTAGCAAACACGCATGAATATCATGATAGGATAATTAACTAATACATTTATGGCCCTACTCAGCTATGGTGTTGTGTAACTTGTCAGGAAAATAAAATTACAGTAAATAAATATTCTGGTTTTCTCAACCGCTACATGCAAGCATAATAATGGAAAATAACTTGATGACTTGGGGAGAGAACGCATTATTATTTAATTACACAAAGATCCATCTCTGGGAGAAAGGCCCAGCATGTCACATTCAAAAAGACCTTCAGTAGTGAGGACAATTTGTTGTTATCCAAGGGCAATCTTGAGAAATAATTGGCTGGGAGATTGTCCAGCCCCAGAATGTACGTTGACAGGTAGATAAAATTGACTTGAGTCTATGATATAAATGGGGCAACTTCCCACAAAATACTCAACTACACGTGCCCCCTGTCTCTTGATATATGCCACTGCTGTAGTGGTGTCCATTTTCAAAGGTACTGACTTGACCTGCACTAGATGCTGTAATGCTTGAAGGACCTGATAGGTTACTCACAGTTCTAGGATGTTGGAAACAACACTTTTCAAGGAAAATGACCATTGACCCTGGATTGATTTCCTGAGGCATTGGGACCCCAAGCCTCTCTCACTGGCATTCATCATAATCACCATCCATGAGGTGGGAAAGAGGGAATGAGAATTAAGGAGATTTTCTTTTTTCGTCCAAAATTTTCTGTAAGGTTTCCAATTTGAAATGCTCTTTCAAGTTGAACTTATTGAGACGTTTTAAATCTATGACTGACCTTCAGTCCTCCATCTTTTGGAATAGAAAGATAGGTAAGTACATTCCAGAGAATCATTCTTGATGTAGCACCACAAACACTGTGCAAAGTTTTTATGTAGATATAGAGACTTTGGGGTTGATTTACTAAAGGCAAATCCACTGCGCACTTTGCAAAGTGCACTCTGCAAGTGCAGTTGCTTCAGAGCTTAGTAAATGAGCAGAAGCTCTGCTGACTTCCATCATCCATTCATGTGCAAGCAAAAATGTTGTCTCTTTTATTTTCCTTGCACGTGATTGGGTATTTTTTGCAAAGTGAAGCTTTACTTCATTTACTAAGCTCTGGAGAAACTACACTTACAGAGTGCAATTGCACTTTACAAAGTGCATGGTCTATTTGCCTTTAGTAAATCAACCCCTTTCTTTCTTGACTTTTTATAACCGAATCTTTATTGGTGTGAAAGAGAAGTGAATTCTTTTTTGGAATCTCCATACATTTCTCTGATATGGTTTTCAGAACCCATTGGTACTTTATGTTGTAAGCCCAATCCCACCAGAACCAAAACAGCTTGGGTTCTACCTGGCAAACATAGGCAGGCAAAACTTCAAAGGGGCAACTTCAAAAGTGTTTTTCTAGGATCTGCAAAATTCTCCCCGGTCTGAAGTTGAGCATCTTTCCCTCTGTTCTGAGAAGATCAGAACTAGTGTTTCTTCTATCTTGTGCAGTGAAATCTGTTTTACCCCAAGTTGCTTTGGCATTTGTCGCATCTAATTTATTACTGTATAGAGATTGTCCACTGTCTCCTGATGTCACCGAGATGGTCCAGGCTCTGCAGGGATCTGGACAATAATATTAGAATCCATCCAGATACCTGACTGCCAGCTCCTCAGTCCAATGCCTCACACTGTTCTACCCTGAAAAAAAAAACTGCATGCAGTAATTTTTTTCTCGTTACTCTGTCTGCACACCACCATGGTGCAGTGGTGTGAACCTGGCAGATAGGGAGACAAGGCATTTAGCCTTGTCATGTGGTGGAACTGCACTGGAATAGCTTCCCAACATAGTCCCATGTATTGTGAATGGACCCTTGGTGCTGCCCTCTGCCTTATTACACTTGTGAGCACTGAGTGCAGTGCACTGTGGTGATATCCCCTAGGAGGCTGGTCCACAGTGTCCTGCACTCACAGGATGTCCTTAGTCTTTCAGGTTGAATGATGCTGGGCACAGGATAGGACCAGAGAGGCAGTGAATATTGCAATCAGAGACATTTTTTTAAACAATTTAGAAGTTTGTCACTATGGAATGCTTGCTATAGACAAGTAAAAGTTAAAGCCGAAAGCAAGCCATCTTTTTTATTGAATACAGCAAGGGAAGGTTAGAAACCCTTTTACTGATGTTTAATTACCTGTTCCCTTTGGTCGGCCATACACGGTTTGAATGTAGGCCGGTTCAGCAGGAACCAGCTAAGATTCGAACAGTTAATTAGCAGCGGTTCAATCAACTGATTCTCTTGCAATTATCGCTACCGGCTGTCATATTTGTTTAGACTTTTTTTAGACTCGTACACCATAAAAATACATGTTTCAGGGGTCCTTCATTAGGGCTTGACTGAGAACATCAGCACCCCACAATTTCTTCTATTTCCAGCAATACAAGCTCAAAAGAGTGAATAATCTGCTCCATTTTTATCTAAGAAAAAGATTGAGTTTCAACACAGGGAAATATAAATGTTAAGCGTCTCTCTGTCTGCTGGACAGCTCCCTAGTTTGAAGATGCCCTCCTGTCCTGTGGAATGTCCCACAAGGAAGAGTGTAGTGCACAATAGGGATGAGCCAAACACCCCCCAGTTTACCCCCCCCCCCCACACCAGAACATGTGAACAGACAAAAAGTTCAGGGCGAACATCCGAACATCATTAAAGTCTATGGGACCCGAACATGAAAAATCAAATGTGCTCATTTTAAAGGCTTATATGCAATGTTATTGCCCTACAAAGTGTATGGGGGCCCGGGTCCTGCCCCAGGGGACATGTATCAATGAAAAAAATAGGTTTTAAATTGATCGTTTTTTCCGGAGCAGTAATTTTAATAATGCTTAAAGTGAAAAAAAAAATGAAAAATTCCTTTAAATGTTGTGCCAAGGGGGTTACCTTAGTCTATGTGTAAAAGGGCGCATCTCTGTGAGGTGTAGAGCAAATATAGCCAGAGCAAAATGACATTTCCATAGGAAAAATTATCATTTAAAATCGCGGCTGTTCTCCCCCCCCCCCCAGTCCAAACCAGGCTCCAGGCTCTTCGGGTCTGGTTTGGATGTTAAGGGGAACCCCAAGCCAAATTTTAAATTCCAAACCAGAACCTTATCCAAGCATGCAGCCCTGGCCGGTTAGGATAGGGGGGGAATGAGTGAGCGCCCCCCCCCCGCTCCTGAACTGTACCAGGCTATATGCCCTCAACATGGAAAGTATGGGTGCTTTGGGGGAGGGGGGCACTGCCCGCCCACCTCAAAGCACCTTGTCCCCATGGGGACAAGAGCCTCTTCCCCACAACCCTGGCTGGTGCTTGTGGGGGTCTGAGGGCCGGGGGGCTTATCGGAATCTGGAAGTCCCCTTTAATAAGGGGGGCCCCCAAATCCCGCCCCCCCCTATGGGGGGGAGGCCCCTGGTCCCTGCGCGTCTCGCAGAATAGGCGGTCTTTACAATGACAGTTCTTTCATAAGAAGGGGCGGGGCCACCCAGTGACATAAATGGGTGGCCCGCCCCCTCTGACATCACATGGCATCAGAAGGGGCGGGTTCACTCAGTTACGTCACTGGGTGGCCCGCCCCATCTTATAAAAGTACTGTCATCGCGAAGACCGCCCATTCTGCAAGACACGCAGGGGCCGGACTGCAGCAGCGGAGAGAGCGGCAGAGGTGAAATAAGAAAGAAGATGAAGATTGAAGGCGAAGAGAGGAAGCAAGAAGACTAAAAGAAGAAGCAGAAGACCAGAAGAAGGACCGGGCCAGGAGAAGATGGAGGAAGAAAGAAGAAAGAGCTATTTTACAAAATAAAGGACTTGTCAAAAGTACCGCTTGTTTTTTTTTTTATACTACACTCCTTTTTTGGTGAATGGGTGGGGGTACAATGTACCCCAAACCTATTCACATGAGGTGGTCGGCATCTGGGGGCCCCCTTATTAAAGGGGGCTTACAGATTCTGATAAGCCCCCTGCCTGCAGACCCCCACAACCACCGGCCAGGGTTGTGGGGATGAGGCCCTTCTCCCCATCAACATGGGGACAAGGTGCTTTTGGGGTGACCTCAAAGCATACTCTCAATGTTGAGGGCATGTGGCCTGGTATGGTTCATAGGGGGGGGCGCATACTCGTCCCCACCCCCTCCTGCCATGCCAGGGCTGTGTGCTCAGATAAGGGTCTGGTTTGGATTTTGAGGGAGTCCCCACACCATTTTTTAAAAAAATTGGCGCAGGGTTCCCCTTAAAATCCATACCAGACCTGAAGGGCCTGGTTTGGATTTTGGGGGGAACCACGCGTCATTTTTTTTTTTTATTTTGGCAGGGGGTTCTCCTTAAATTCCATACCAGAAGACCCGAAGGGCCTGGTTTGGATTTTGGGGGGGGAACCCCACATCATTTTTTTTTTTAATTTTGGAGCGGGCCCTCCTGTTTTAAATGAGTTTAAAAATTGTGATAAAATCCCCCAGTCAATAAAACTATCTTGAATTAAAAAAAAAAAATCCCCCAGTCAAACAGGTAGTGATAAATTGGGCCTTGGGTGCTGGTGGTGCCAGAACACTGTAACCCCTTGCAGTTACTCTTGTTGGACAGAGGAACTGGGCCTGATGTTGCAAATTAGTTTACAAATTGTGATGAAAGCCCCCAGTCAAACAGGTGACCAAAAATTGGGCCTTGTGTGTTGGCGGTGCCAGAACACTGTAACCCGTTGCAGTTACTCTTGTTGGACAGAGGAACTGGGCCTGATGCTGTAAATTAGTTTACAAATTGTGATGAAAGCCCCAGTCAAACAGGTTGCCAAAAATTGGGCCTTGTGTGTTAGCTGTGCCAGAACACTGTGACCCCTTGCAGTTACTCTTGTTGGACGGAGGAACTGGGCCTGATGTTGTAAATTATTTTAAAAATTGTTATGGCATGCCCCTGTAAATGAATTGCAGAAAAATTGGGCCTTGGGTGTTGGTGGTGCCCTAAATACAACATATAGTTCTAGATTATGGACAGGAGGAATAGGAGCAGTGGCAGTCTTCAAGGTATCCTAGATCCCTAGCAAATTTAATTAGTTACATCAGCATCAGGGGCTTGATAGCTGCTGATCCAGGACTGATTAATTTTTATAAATGTGAGCCTAGTAACCAAGTCTGTGGACAGGCGCAATCTTTGATCGGTTACGAACCCTCCAGCAGCACTAAATGTCCATTCAGAAAGCACGCAGGATGCAGGACAGGCCAGTAACTCAATTGCATATTCAGCAAGTTCCAGCCAGTGGTCCGTCCTTAAGACCCAGTAACTAAGTGGATGCTCAGTTGGATAGGTCTCCAAGTATGCTCTTGCCCCTATATATTCCTGCCTCCATATAATGCAGACGCTGACGATGGTTGCTTGAACCTATCAGGCCTGGGTGCTGAGGACTGAAAAATAATTTTTTAAAGGCAACACTCAGCCGGCCACCTTCTCCACCACTCTGCCTCTGAACGACTGAAGCATCAGAAACACATTGTCCAGGGCCAGCAGCAGGACATGGTAAAGTCCCAGGGTCTGGAAAGGCGTTGCACAAACTTTTCTTCAAGGTATCCTGAATATGTTTCATCCTCTGCACCCTCTGCACAGGCAGGATGAGTTCTGCAACTTTACCCTTATAAAGTGGATCAAGAAGGGTTGCCAGACAGTAAGGATCCCTCTCCTTGATACCACGAATCCTAGGGTCTTTTCGCAGGCTTTTCAGAATCAGAGAGCCCATGGAGCGTAAGTTTGAGGAGGCATGAGTTATCAGGAACTCCCTCCTCCCAGCCACGTACAACTCCTTGGGTTTCTGGGGCCTGAAAGCCATGATCCCTTGAAGACTGCTGCGTATTATACTCCACATCCATGCTGACACAATCCTCCTCCTCCCGTGTGTTTGGTGGCTCTGGAGGAATGCTCTCTGAATAAAGGGGGCCTTGAGAGGAAAGGAAGTCCTCCTCTTCCTCCCTCTGTTCTGCCTCAAGTGCCCTGTCCATGATTTCACAAAGCGTGTGCTCCAGAAGGAATATTAGTGGGACAGTGTCACTGATGCATGCATTGTCGCTGCTCACCATCCTTGCGGCCTCCTCAAATGGTGACAGGACAGTGCATGCATCCTTGATCATTAGCCACTGACGTGGTGAAAATAAGCCAAGCTCCCCTGAGCCTATCCTAGTGCCATGCTCACAGAGGTACTCATTGATGGCCCTCTGCTGTGCGTGCAACTGCTGCGGCATTGCCAATGTTGAGTTCCACCTGGTGGGCATGTCACAAATGAGGCAGCTGTTGGGCAGGTTGAATTCCCACTGGATGTCAGCCAGCCGGGCACTGGCATTGTATGAACGACGGAAATGCCCACAGACTTTTCTGGTAAGATATCTTGTTAGCCTGGGTACCTGGTCAAGAAACGCTGCACCACTAAATTCAATACGTGTGCAAAGCATGGAACATTTGTCAATTGTCCCAGTTGGAGGGCAGAGAGAAGGTTGGTGCCATTGTCGCATACAACCATTCCTGGCTCAGGCTGCCATGGCGCCAACCACCTTTGAGCCTGCCCCCGCAGAGCTGAAAGAATCTCTTCCCCAGTGTGGCTCCTTTCCCCAAGACAGACTAACTCAAGCACATCATGGCATCTATTAGCCTGACTGCTTGCATAGCCCCTTGAACGCTTAGGGAACACTGCAGGTTCAGAGGACAATTCTGCAGAAGAGGCCACAGAGGTAGAAGAAGAGGAGGGGAGGAAGATGTGGAAAAATCACCACCAGCTTTTAGGAGGCATGGTGGCGGAACTATTTCCAAAACTGAACCCTGTACTGCATCCTTCCCAGCTGCCAGCAGAGTTACCCAGTTCACCGTGAAGGAAAGGTAATGTCCCTGACCGTGCCTGCTGGACCATGAGTCAGCGGTAATATGAACCCAGCTGCTGACCGTACTGTTCAACGAGGCCAAAACATTGCCTTCCACTTGACTGTAGAGAGCTGGAATGGCCTTACGTGAAAAGAAATCTATTTTGGGAACCTGCCACTGTGGGGCAGCACATTCCACAAATTCACGAAAGGAGGCAGAGTCTATCAGCTGAAAAGGCAGCAGTTGGAGTGCTAGCGATTTGGCCAAGCTAGCATTAAGATGCTGAGCATGTGGATGGCTGGGACAGTATTTCTTTTTACGGTTCAGCAACTGGGGTAGGGATATTTGCCTGCTGAATTCACCTGGTGGTGTACTGCTAGCAGATTGGCTGCAAGTACTAGTTGTGGCACTCATTGCTACACCTTCATTCCTCTCAGTGCAGGTTTTGGAGAGGACTGCTGGTATAGTAGGGGTTGAGATCCCAAATGAGGAGCAAGGAGGAGTCCGCCTTGTTTTCTGGTGTGGGTTGTTCAGGTACTCTTGCTAACGGACTGCATGGCTGGTCGTCATATGTCTTGTCAAGACAGTAGTGCCCAAGCGGCTGGAGTCCTGGCCACGCTTGACCCGCTTCAGACATAGATTGCAAATGGCAATGGTGTGATCTACTGCACATGTGCTTGCTAAGGCTTGGAAAAACACCACACTGTTCATGGTCCCAATTAAACACCGGATTAACCATTATACACGCCAAAATCGTGGCCATCTACCTCCACAAACTCTCTAAATTTGAAAAGCTTTGGCATGTGGACTACCATCGGGCTTCAACCTCACACTGGTCGTAGATAATGGGTGAGGCACCTTCACCAGGCCCATACACATATATGCAACATGAGGTTTGTGCCCCCCCTCTGGAGACAACTCCTTTTCCCCACCCCTCCCACCATTCCACCTTCCTTCCCTCTTGCTCAGTGCCTTTCTTTCTTTTTCCTCTACTTGACTCTCCCCCCCTTTAGATGCTAAAGCGGAGGTGCCGAGAGGCCTTTGCTCTCACATAAGCTGGGCCACCTTGTTGGATCCCAGCTTGGTGAGCGGATCCTCCGGTACCTCTGCACCGTTTTCTAATTTCTATTTTACATGTTTTTGACCCATGTATACAGGATCCCTCTTTCCATTGAGGTCCACTGAATACTGTGCTCTTCTAACTTAATATCCTTTTTTCTCTGTGTTGTGACAATACAAATTGATGTTAGACCGCCGACATCTGTACACAACTACAACATGCAGTCGGCGCTTCACCATCATAGTATCATTGTATGTATTCATGCCATTTTTTTCATGTACATTAGGAATTGTTATTTCCTCTCCTATACAACTCTCTTGTTAAAAACTTCAATAAAAATATTGAAACTAAAACATTTTTAATGGTTACCAGGTTAGAGGTGCAGCAAAGTCTTTTGCAAGAATTATTGCTCACACTCTGGCGATCGCAGCGAAACCACACATATGTGGTTTGAACACCATTTTCATATGCGGGCGCGACTTACGTATGCATTTTTTTTGCTGCACGAGCTTGTGGCGCTTTAAATTTTTTTATTATTTTATTTTATTTTTTCCTTTTAACACTGTTCCTTCAAAAAAAATGTTTTAATCACATTTATTGCTATCACAAGGAATGTAAACATCCCTTGTGATAGTAATATATGGTGACAGGTACTCTTTATGGGAATAAAGAGAATCGGCTTCAATCGGGACTCCTTCGTACATTTCCAGAAGCAACGTCACAACGTCACTTCTGGTTTACTCGGCAGCAAACAGCGCCGGTTTTAAAAAAAATTACAGTATTCAGAATCGCCGTTTTTGGTGATCTCAATACTGTGAAGTGCATCTTGACCCTGTATCTGGCACGCTCGCTGGCAAAGGTACTGTTTAAAAGCAAGATGGCCAGAAAATGTAATCAGGGACTTGTCTACGCAGACAACTTGATCGGGAATAAACAAGGCAGCAAATTGTTGGTTGAAGTGGTTTACGAGGGGCCGAATTTTGTGGAGCCGATCGTATTCAGGGTCATCCCGTGGATGACAGAGTTTGTTGTCGTTGAAGTGCAGGATCTGCTCGTATCGTGTCCTGGTCATGGTAGCAGAGAACATGGGCATATAGTGAATTGGGTCAGTGGACCAATATGACAGCAACTCCAATTTTTTAACTATGCCCATGAGGAGGGAAAGGCCCAGAAAGGACTTAAACTGTGGAACAGTAATATGTTTCCAGTCTCTGGCAAGTGACAAATGGGGATTAGCTGTGATGTATTAACCAGCATACAAATTGCTTTGATCCACAATAGATCTATAGAGATCGTCTGTGAAAAACAGGGAATAAAAATCAAGTGACGTGAAATTAACTGTTTCCACCTGAATTCCAGTGAATGGGGAAGTACAGGCGCTGCGTCAGTGGTGGGCTGCCAATTACGGCTTGCAATCGCGTCAAGAAGGGCACTATGTGCTCTGCGGGCCTGTCTTTGTCTTTGTGGCTGTGGGACATTTAACTGAACTTATGGGACTCGCCACGTCACCAAGTGCTACTGCAGTGCTGGTTTGTCTATGACCAGGATGTACTAGGCCGCTGGTGCTTGCCAGTTCACCAGAAGGATGAGCGGCACTAGTACGGGCTCTCTGCTCCATACCAGAGCCCTGCGGTTCTTGAACCAAAACAGGAGAACGTGGTCTGGTATGCCTGACCTTAGCAGGGACAGTTCACTAGTGTACCTCGGATTTTACATTTTGGGCTCTAAATTTATAGGTACACTAGTGTGACTCAAACTGACTAGTGTGACTGGGCAAAAAAGCGCACCTGGTTGCCAAAGCCTGCTTCAATTGCTACCAAAATCACTGTTAGCATTCGCACGGATCAGGCTTGAACTCTGCGAACACTGCAGTTACATGTGTTCTGTTTTGTAAGTGTCAGTGATCTATTTGATGCTGCCCTTGGGTGGGCTGGGCGGAGGGGCTAAACGCAGGTGCTAGCAGGTATCTGGGCTGATCCCGCTAACGCTGCATTTATTAGAACATTAATCTACTGGGGACGCCAATATAGATCTGATCATATCACAGATATTGATCTGTTCAGATACTACACTAAAAACCAGGATTGCAGCGCTAAACAGTTCATTTTAAAAGTCCACAAGCAGGTCTGTAGAAACGAGAAGATCCCAACACCAGTTTGTGTGCAGAAAGATGAATAGATCACACCGCACCACCATGCCCAGCAAGTCTCCTTACCAGATTGTGATGATATATAAGCATATGGGTACAGATCTTTCTCCAATCCGCTCAGGTTACGTCAAGCCAGCCACAAAATCAATGCAGTAACACCGGGCAAGGACACGTCTCCCAAAATATTGATGACAAGTGGATCTATAGATATATATCTCTCCAATCCACTCAAAAATTCATCAGACCGGCCAATAAATCTCCAATATAGGAACACCAAGTGTGGATGCTTTTCTCCTTTTGCTAACTTTTTGGTAACTTACCCCGCATTGGAGGGGAAGTTTTGTTAGAAGGGACATTTCCCAGATGTAGACCTCTTGGATCTTTGATTTGCAGAGTTTTGTACCGCACAGAATTAACGTAGACTGGGACATCAACTGCTTCATTAATAATGGGTAGGCTGTCCCAGTCTTTGTTCATATCCCTACGTTTTGAAATGCTGTACGTCCAGTGTCTATATCCACTCAGAGCGAGTAACAGTACGTTTTTTATTTTGTCCACTAGATGGGGCTCTTCAGGTTTCTTATGTATAATTCATTGGCCATTGTATCCTTTATCAAGATAACAGTATTGACATCTATTGTTCAGTTTAACATTTAGTGGTTCTTTTGTATATTATGTTAAACATTTGAGGTGCGCCCCCTTTATCCTTCGTCCAAGAGATTCGTAGTGCCCCGCGTGGCGCGGTGGTGGTCACGCAGGGTGCTCGTTCTTTACTCGTAGTTCAGAGGTACCGTAGAGGTACCAGGTCTGTTTAGTTGTTTTATTATATATACTTTGTTTGGTATTGCTTTACAAATTGTATTATATGTTTTCTTGGTGATTTACAATTTGACTTGTTATCTACAGTTATGACAAT